>BHFT01044811.1:12822-60437 GCA_004320025.1 Laticauda laticaudata
TTTTTTTTTTTTTTTTTCAAGATTGCATAATATATTCAATCTCAATCTCTGGTTTTCCCAAATGCCAGCAGAGAATAAACCAGACTTAACATGAACCGAGTTTAGCAGGCTCTCATTTAGTTGCACCCAGAACATTTTTCTTCCTAACACAATTAATTTTTTTATTGATATAAGCAATCCCTAGTCGACCTCAGCTGACCTTAAACCTAATGAGATTTAATTGATACTTGGATGGGAGACCATCAGGTGATGCTCCAGGCTGTTGGACCAATCTGGAACCAACTGAAGAAGAAATATATTGGAAGTTAAAAAAAAAAAAGGCAAAACAGTTACATATATTCTTATTTATTTCAAATGTTAATTGTTTTTCTATTTATTTTTTCCCATTTTGCAAACTGCTCAGAGTTATCTAATAATCGGTGGGATGGGCAGTGTATGAGTTTAATCAATTAAAAAAACAAAGAAATAAAATGAACATAGCTTTTGAGAAAAATATCTATTAAGAAGGATGGATAAAATCACCATATAAATTTGATAAATAAATAAGCCAATTAATAAAATGGTTGTTAAAAGGATTGGGAAGCCTGTTTAGTCGTTTTTTTCACAGTTAGTCCTCGACTTATGACCACAACTGAGCCCCAAATCTCCATGGCTAAACAGGACAGTTGTTAAATGAGTTCGCCATCCCATTTTACGACCTTTCTTACCACCGTTGTTAAGTGAATCACCACAATTGTTAAGTTAGTCACACAGTCTTTAAGTGAATCCGGTTTGTCCCTTGACTCTGCTTGTCGGAAAGTCGCAAAAGGGGCCCCCCAGGACGCTGAGTCTGTCATAAATACGAGTCAGTTACCAAGGGTCTGAATTTTGCTCATGTGACCCCAGGGACGGCTGCAACAGTCGTAGGTGTGGAAAACGGTCCTAAGTCGCTTTTTCCAGTGCTGTTATAACTTTATAACAGTTATAAACTGTTATAAACTGTTGTTTATAAAAAACAAACTGTTGTAAGTTGAGGACTGCCTGAACTGTTTTTTAAAAAAAGATATTCCAATTTTTGGTTGTGTTTCATTCATGGGTATTTGTCGCCCCCTGGTGTCAATAAATCATCACTGAAAACGATATTTCCCATATAATTGTAATTTTAAATTTTTATTCTTTTCTGTTCAGTACTGTCCAATTCTTAAAAATGGCCTGGACAAATTCCTGCAGTTTTCTTGACAACGTTCTTCAAAAGTGGCTTACCATTGCTCACTTCCTAGGGCTGAGAGAGAGTGACTGGCCCAAGGTCACTCAGCTGGCTTTGTCCCTAGGGTAGGATTAGAACCCACAGCCTCCCAGTTTCTAGTCTATAGTTAAAAAACTATACCAGGCTGACTTTGGGGACAAATAATCCATATCAATGGGCTGGAGCGATAGGGTGAAACAGGCAGTTCTCGACTTACGACCACAATTTAGCCTCTGAGCCCATCCGAAATAAAATCCAATTCTTTGTCATCTCTATAATTGGTTCTCATCAGGAACTGCATAAGATTCATTCACCCTGTGAAGAAACACAGTTGTTAAGTGAATCAGGCAGCGGTTAAGCAAATCCAGCTTCCTTCCTTGACTTTGCTTGTGAGGAACCAGCTTGGGAAAGTCGCAAATGGCGTTCACAGGACCATGGCAAACACGCACCGGTTGCCAAGGGCTGGAATTTTGATCCCATGGCAGTGAGGAAATACTGTGATGGTTGTAAGTGCAAGGACTGGTCGTAAGTCACTTGTTCCATGTATGTTTGTAAGTACAAAGCGTTGCCAAATGAACGGTTGTAAATTGAGGGCTACCTGTGTAGAGTCTACGGATTGGACTAGATGACCTCCAAGGTCCCTTCCAACTCTTGTTATTCTATGTCTAAAATCCCAAATCAGGAAGAAAAATTGTTTGAGATTTTCAACCACAAGATGGCAGTGCAAATTCACACATTTCTTGTTGTTGTTTTTTATGCAAATCCATAATTTTTAAGTAGAATAATTCAGCAAGAAATTGCTTTTCTGTACAGATGGTCCTCAACTTATAGTAGTTCACTTAGCAACCATTCAAAGTTACAACGGCACTAAAAAAAAGTGAGCGATGACCATTTTTCACACATCAGCTGCGGCATCTGATCGAAATTTGGACATTTGGTAACTGACTCATATTTATGACGGTCGCAGTGTCCTGGAGTTATATAATTAATCCCCTTTTGAGGCTTTCTGATGGGAAGAATCAATGGGGAAGCCCAGACTCACTTAGCGACTGTGTGACTAATTTAACAACTGCAGAGACTTACTTAACAACTGTGGCAAGTAAGGTCGTAGAATGGGGCAAAATTCACTTAGCTCATTTAGTAGCATAATTGTAGGGCTCCAATTTAGATCATAAGCCGAGGGCTACCTGTATCTCTACGAGACCTCATACCCCAGACACATAATCATAAATCTGATTATGTCATAAATATGAGCCAGTTTCTGAGCGTCAGAATTGGTCGTGTAGCCCTGGGGATTCTGCAACGGTCATAAGTGTGAAAACAGACAGAGGTAACTTTTTTCACTGCCGTTATAACTTTGGTTGCTAAATGAATGGTCTCAAGTTGAGGACTACCTGCATCCAATCAAAAGAATTAATAATCACAAACCTACATAGTTGGCTTCATTTAGCATTGTGTTATATTCTTCAAGTTCTCTCAAATAAGTCCTTCCTTCTTCCATTTCACTTTTTTTCCTTCCTTCCTTCCTCTCTCCCTCTTTCTTCTTTCCATTTCAACTTCTTCCATCCTTTCCTCCCTCCCTCTTCCTTCCTTCCATTTATTTATTTAGATTTATTTATTTAGATTTATACAGCCACCTATCCACACATGGCGACTCAAGGTGGAATATTAAAACATCATATAAAAAACAATGAAACTAATATAAGAGAGAATCATATAATAAAATAATAAAATAACCCCCTGCCTCCCACACTAACAATATCATACGAGCCATTTAATTTAATTTCACCTTCTTTCTGTCCTCCCTACTCTCCTTCCTTCCTTCCATTTCATCTTCCTTCCTCCCTCCTTTCCCTTTCTCTCCTTCCTTCCTTCCTTCCATTTATATACCAACCACCTCACTGTCAAGCAAGTCTTCATATTAACAGAACCACATTCTTAAGAGTTCCTGTTGGTGACTTCTTGGCATCTAAGATTCAGCCTCCCTGATCCTCTGATTTTGGAGATACCCAAAATGGCAAAGTTTGAACTCATAACTAAGAAAGGTAGAAACAGGTCAATGGAAGAGGCACAGCGAAGGACGAACCACAAGAACTATGATATGGTGCAACATTCTAATTAGGAAGGTTGTGAATTGTCCATTTCTGGAAGACTTAAGAAGCAGCTGGACAAGAATGGATGACCTGAGCAGAGCTTTTCTCGCACTCAGGATATTCCCCAGTTGGGCCATAAAACGGCTGCAAGGAAACCACCCAGATCAGAGCACTAAGGATCCCACACTCCTCCTCCTCTTCCTCCTTGGGTCTAATTTCTGGGCCGTGAATGTCATGGAAGAGAATATGTGGAGTGCAGTAGAATAGAAATAGAATATAATAGAAATAGAAAGTAGAAAGTAGAACAGAACATAGAATGTAGAATAGAAAATAGAATATAATAGAATGTAGAATAGAATGTAGACTAGACTAGACTAGACTAGAATAGAATAGAATAGAATGTAGAATAGAATGTAGAATAGAGTAGACTAAGACTAGAATAGAATAGAATAGAATAGAATAGAATAGAATAGAATAGAATAGAATAGAATAGAATAATGAAAGAATGGAATGGAATAGAACAGAATAGAAACAGAACAGAATAGAATAGAATTAGGGATAGAATAGAATAAGGGATAGAATAGAATAGAATAGAATGTAGAATAGAATAATGAAAGAATAGAAATAGAACAGAACAGGACAAAATAAAATAGGACAGAATAGAATAGCAGAGATGGAGTTCTTAAAAACTCCCAGTGATGAGACATCCACAACTTCTGGTGGCAAGCAGTTCTCCTGGTTAATTGTTCTGAAATGTCTCCTTTCTTCTAGCTTGGTTAGTTTCCGTCCTTTGCTTCTTCTCCTGCCTTCAGGTGCTTTGGAGAATGGGTTAACCTTCCTCCTCCTCTTTGTGGCAGCCCCTGAGATCTTGGAGGACTGCTATCATGTCCCTCCTGGTTTTCAGTAAACTAGACATACCCAGTTCCTGCAACGGTTTGCTGCCCCAAACTGGTGTTGGTCTTTTTTACATGGTGGTGACCAAAACTGGATGCAGAATTCCAAATGTGGCCTTTCCGAGGCATATTAAAGCGGTGCTAACGCTTCACCTGATTTTCATTCTGCCCCTCTGTTTATGCAGCCAAGGACTGTGTTGGCTTTTCCGGCAGCTGCAGCACGGCGCTTAAGGCACCAAATCCAGAAGTCATGAGTTCGAATCCTACCTTCTGGGTCTACCTTCAGCCAGTCTCTCCCTTTCAGCTCCACCAAAGAAGCAATAGCAAATCACTTTTGGAAATTTTGCCCAGAAAACTGCAAGCACTTTTCCAGACAGTCTCCCCCAAAATTTTTGGTCCCTCCAAAAATCTTGAGATATTTCAGGTGAAAAGTGAGGGGGGGGGCAAACTCTTTGGCTTTGAACCTGGGGAAAGCCAGCCTGGAATAATTCCCTGCTTCCTGGCCTTGAAAAACAGGTTTTGACTTTCCAGCGAATTCCTGTATCCAATTTTTAAATTAGAAGTCTAAGGGAAAGAATGCTCCCCCTCCCCCCCTCTCTCTTTCTTTTTCTCTTTCTTTCCATCTTCCTTGTTTTTCATTCACTTTTCTCTCTCTCTCTCTCTCTCTCTCATTCTCTTTCTCTTTCTTTCCATCTTCCTCGTTTTTCATTCACGCTTTCCTTCTCTCTTTCATTCTCTTGATGGATGGAAGGAAAGAAGGAAGAAAAAAGGGAGGGAAAGGAAAGAAGGAAGGGAGAAGGGAGAAGAAAGCGGCCGGATTGGGGAAAGATTCAATCCGGGATCAAATCCGGTGGAAAAAAAAAATCAAACCTGCTGATTTAGGCGTCGTTGAGAATCAAAGCTCGTCTGGCACAGCTGCGTGTTTTCCCCGGGACAAATGCCGCTGGATTCCAGACAGGAAGGTGGGGGAAGCAAAGTCATGAGGGAAGGACTGACGGATCGGGAGGGGGCATCGAAAACGCGGGGAGAAAAATTGAATCCCCCTCTTACAAACGCCCATGATCGGCGTTCACACAAACACACGCGTGCACGGACATACACGTTAAGGAAAGAGAACCCAGGAAAAATTCCTGGCTTTGCGGGACAATCTTGAAAGAACCCGGGGGGGGGAGGGGCATGCCGACACTCCCACGCGTTTGTGAGGACCTTCAAGGTGCTTTCACACGTGCGCGCGCAGAGATTTAAATACACGCGTTGGTTCCTAGGTGCGTACATAAGCTCGCGAGTGTCTAAAGGCACTCAGGCAGAAACACGCGCGTTCCAGATGCAATACACATCCCTCGCTTTGACATTACCGCGCTGAACACAATTACACTTTCACGCGTCTTTTTCTTCAATCAAATATCTGGATGCTGTCTGAATAGAGAAAATATACCCCCCATTTCTTTCCGACTCTCCCCTTTCTTGAGGAGGGGGCGGGGAAGAGGGGCATAGGTAAGCTGTAGACACTCGCGCGTGCATCGGCATCAACACGTGTATCGATCTCTGCACACACTCGCGTGAAAGCAAACATGTGTGTGTGTGTATACAGCTTTTTCATTTCTTTCCCCAAACGCGAGCGGTTTTAATCAGGTCTTTTTCTCCCAGGGGTGTGTCTGTGCACGTGTGTATTTGTCTGAACACCGGCCTCGAGGATGTGCGAAGCGTTTTCACCCGAGAAAGTCGGTCAGGAAGGATCATAACCGAGATCCCCCAAACCTCAACGGCCTATGAAGGATCGCGGCGGGAGGATTCTTTGATCGTTCCCACCGACAAATACACGCGAGGCCGCGTTCAGATGGCTTTTATGCCCACCGCGGGTGGTGCTACTTTCTTCAGCAGCCACCCACACCGGGTGGTCGGGCTCGGGAGAAAACTGGAGGGAGGGAGGCGATGCTCCCAGGTGTCCCAGTTTCGAAGCGCCCGGTCCGCAGACGACTTTTCTTCCGATGGGATTGAATCCGAATTCGCGCGGAGAAACGAGCTGACGACTGCTCCCCGCTTCCCAAGTAAACCGCACCGCTTAACATCTGCGTGCGGGTTCCTCACCATCACCACCCCAGTCCTCGTCCTCCAAGGACACCCCTCCTGTTCGCCTCGGCTGAAATCGAATCAAGTTGGGCGCTTGGCAAAGAAAACTGGCTCAATCCGGATCGCCACCTCCGACCGATCTCACTCCGCAATCACCCCAGAATACAACAGAACAAAGCTAAACTCGGGCGGCTTCCTTCCTCCTAAATGGGTAAAGCCCCCTTCCCCGCACACTGCATCCACACGACCAGTTCAATCTGCCCCCGTATTGAACCCTCCCTCTAAAGCGCTCTCCCTTCCCTCCTTTTTCTTTCTTTCTTTGGGGGCATCTCCAAACTGGTCTGTTTTAAGTAAGAGAAGCCTCGGAGGCCCGCACAAGCCGCGTCCGTCCCCTGCGCTGTTTCAGCGTCCCGTGGGAACGCGACAAGCGTGTAAAATCCGGACGGGAGGGGGGAGGTCGTGACCGACATCGTCTCCCTCCCAGAACGTCTGACACGGATTGAGAACTTCCGGAACGCCTCCTGTTTTGTGGAACTGTAAATAAATTCCCCAAATAGGGGTGAAAGATTTAAAAACAACAACAAATAAAACCCTAAATTGCGATTCTAGCCACTGCTTTCGACGCCCGGAGTCGGATCTACGGAGTACAGAAAAGGGGTGGCTGGGAGAGTCTGGGGTCTTTAAAACCAGCCTGCCTTAAAATCACCCCCATTTTATAGAGAGGGGCAATACATGGAGGCCACACCCCGAATTGGGTTTCAGTCGCTGCATCACTGCGTTACCTACCTTCTCCAAAATGTAATTCTATTTTTATCTCCTTCTCTCCTTTTTTCCTCTCCCTCCCCCCTCTCCCTTTCGCACCCTGCTCAGTTTCACACACACACGCACACACATGGGATTGTGGGCCAACGTGTCTTTAATTGGGTATTAAAAGAAGCACCTTCTCGGAAGTAGCTCAGTCGCTCTTCTGGCATTTGAGACGAGGCAAGCTCGGCGCTTTCCTCCTCGAATTGCCGGGTGATTTTTTGAAAACTTATTTTTCTCTTAAATATTTTTGTTTTCTTTCCTTTTTTTTTAGCTTGGCTGAGACCGCAAAGACTCCCTCTTCCCAACCACCCCGGCCAAAAAGAAAAAACAAGGGGAACCCCTCTCGGAAATTAATTCGGGGTGATTTATTTCGGGGTGCTTTTTTGTTTTGTTTTTTTGCGTGAAAGTTGGAGAGAGGCGCCGAGGAACAATTCGCGAGAGACGGAAACGCAGCTACCTGTTGAGGCTAATTTTTTTTAAGGGGTGGCGTAGTTTTTTGTTTTTTTTCCTCCCGTTGGAGGAGAGAAAAAGCGCGTTGGAGGAGAGAAAAAATTCTTGCAAATTCTTGCGTTCTTCTTTTTATTTTATTATTCGCCCGACTTTTATCCGACTTGCATCTTCTTTAAAAAACCAACTTTCCCAGGCGACAAAAATGTTCTTTCTAGGATATTTGCTGTTTATTGGAGGAATGACCCGGGTTCTTTCGAGTTATCCCATCTGGTGGTAAGTTAGTTGTCTAATTCCTTAATATTTCGGGACGGGGAGGGACCCACTTTCTGACGAAATTAGGCTGGCCAGGAAGGATGGGTTTCCCCTTTTTCTAACCCGTTGTCGGGAACTGGGTGTCACTGGGCACCTAGGACATTGCGGTTCCTAAAATAATTTTAAGACCTCGGTAATTTGGTGTCTTACATTTTTTCCAACTCGGTGTTTGTTTTGAATGGATGAACTCCCCTCCCAAAAAAAAATTAAGGACAATATAAGAAGGGGGGGAGACCGTGAAAAGGTGGGGAAGGGAATCAGCGGCAGAAGAGATTGGTTGATTTTTGTTTTATAAAGGAATACACTTTTGATGCGCTCCCGGGCTAGTTAAATGAAGATACAAGTCAGATTTTGGGGGGTTTTTTAGGAAAAAAACGTGATTTTAACTTAATTATGCTTAAAAAAAGAGAAGGAAACAAAATGATTTTTTCTTTAGAGAGAAGCAAACCAAAGGGGCAGAGTAAGGCGGCTTTGGGAAGGAAGCGTAAAAATGCCAGAAGCGTAAAAATAGAAAATATTTTCTCCTTAAGAACAGGTTTACTTTTTTTCTGCGCCGTTTTCTCTCTCCTCTGTTTAGAAGATTAGCCTTGTAAAGTGGGGGGGGGGACTTCGCTCATTTTCGTGCTACCCTACCCGGGGCGAAAAAACAAAACCCCAGTGAAAAAACGCAGGATATTCTCGAAAGTGGCTGTAGTTGCTCTCCCTCTCTCTCTTTTGGTAAATGGTTGAGAATCGACAGCCGCCCGGGCTTGTTTTTCTGCCTTCTGGCTTATAACTGCAAATACATGATGGGGGGGAGTGTTTGATGGTAGGGAAGGAGGGGGGCGGTGGAGAGGAAGCCAAACTCCCCGAAGCTTCGGGTAAAGCTTTAAGCGATTCCCTGGGTAAACGCGGAGCGAAGCGGGCTTAGCCTTCGCTTCTTGGCCAGATGTGATTCCGGCTATTCAAGCTTCGTTCTTGCGATCCGGGGATGCTTCCCTTGCCCTCGCTCTCGGGGTTTGGAGGGCAAGAGGGGGAAGTGAAGGGGTTATCTCTGGCCCCCCTCCCGGCTGGGCTGCCTTAGCCCGACTCTACCACCACCCCCTTTTTTTTTTTATAGCTGAGAAGTCGGGTTCTAAGCAATTTTCCGATCCGGTTCGGTCCAACCGGTCGGGCACCTTCCTAACCTCGGAAAGCACCCCGAGACTTGCCCGTGCCCTGCCCCGGTGAGGCGTCGAGGCCCTGGCTGGCCTGGGAAACTGCCCCTCCCTGCCCGGCGGATCGCAATTGTCAGAAGCGGGACGCAAATTGGCTGCTGTCGGAAACGGGTTTGCTGCAACCCAGAAACCGAGGGGAACTCGGCTGATTTCGGAGGGGTGCAGCCACCTTCTATTCTCCCGGGGGGGGGATGAATCTTGGAGGCTGGGGGTGAGGAGGTCAGGAGGCAAAGCTTCCTCCCTGCATCCAACCTTCGCGCGTCTCTGAACCCCGGCTTCTGACGACTCGCTCGCCCGGTTCTTTCGCCGAAGGTTGCCGCCTCGCTACCTTCGCAGGAGGAGCCCCGCGAGGGAAGGGGGGGGGGCTGGCAGGCTGTCGGGGCGGGCAAGTTGCAGCAAATCGGTGGGTCGGCGGTAATTACAGACTTCAGAGAGCTGAGATGAGAAAAACGAGGCGAGCTCTCTGCAGCCTGGCGGCGGAGTTCCCCCACCCGGCCCTCTTTCCAATCTCGTCCCCCCAAAAAGCTGGGCTTTCCTAAGGGTCCCGCTTCCCAAGGTCACAGATTGTGAAAATCCGCAAAAACGTGTGTCCTTCCCCCCACCCCGTCCCCCAAGTGCTGCTTTAAGAAGTTTTACAGATGTGACGAGGCTAGAGAACCAGAGGCAAATAATGTAGCTTGTCTGGGCTGGACCACTTGGGGGGGGGTGTTGAGGGAGGAGGAAGAAAAGGGGAGGGGAAGAACGTGGGGAGGGAAGGTACTTTTTGCACGTGGGCAAACCGCCTCTCGAAGTTAAGAATTTCTAAATTTCCTCGCCCTCCCCCTGCCCAGCTCTGTGAATGGTACAGTCTGGGCAGAGCTCATCCACTTAATAAAAAGTCTCTGTCAAATTCACCTGCTTCCTTTTTTTTTTTTTTAATGCCCGTTTTAGACATGCTTAGGCTGGCGTTATGTCAAATTTTCCCCCAATTTGGGCCACTTTAAGAGGTGTGGGCTTCGACTCCCAGAATTTCCCAGGCTAAATTTCCGGAATTAAAGTTTGCACCTGTGAAAGAAGCCAAGTTTTTTTTTCATTATTTTTTAAAAATGCATTTTATTGAAGTCTGCCTTGCTTTCCCAGCGCGTGTCGGACCAATTTATATTTCACCTCAACCCATCATTGGTTGCTTTTTTAAATTTTGTTTAAGAAAATATATATATGACCGCCCAATTCGCTCTGGGTGATTCCGGGCGGCATACATGCACACACACACAAACACATATATAAGGCATTCACACATTTCGCTGCAATCAAAGCAATATGCACGCGTTACATTGCAATAAACGCGAGTCGGATGCCAAAAGTGCTCGAAAGGGCAAAGCGCCTTCGTTCTGGATTCCCTGATGGTGCCCCAATTATGATACCCATAGGTTTTCAAACACCTTTAGGTATGAGAGACGTAGGAACGATAGTTCAAATATACGGTTTCTGTTATCGAGACCCTGCTGAGAATTCTGTCCATGAAGGATGCATGTATGCAATTAAAATGTAATTGCACCCATGCATCCTTCATGGAGACCATTCCCATCAGGATATCTCTCTCTCTCTATATATATATATATATATATATGTATAAAATTTAGCTTAAAGGGGATTTAAAGACGTTAAATTTCACCTTCGTGGGAACTCAGGTTTTAAAATTCGTTTTTAAATTTTTACACTTTTTAAAAAGCTGCTTGCTGTGGAAAGGATCCGTACCAGGCCTCGTTAAACCGAATCGTTGGAGACCTAATTCGGTTTAAACACATCTTGCTGGAACGAACGTAAGCAAATCTCGGAGCTTTCAAACCGCCTAAGCAGCGCGAGGCTATTAAAAATCCGGTGTTTGTCACCCCGCTTTGTGAATCTGAGAAAATCTGCACGCAAAACGGCAGCTTCAGGGGCAGGAAAATGTGTTTTTGTTTTTTTAAACAGGACTACCAACTGCTTAAGGAACTCTGGGTGCAAAAATGTAGCGCAAATACCCGTTGCTTGGGACTTGTGGCTGAGGCGTGCTTGTCTGTGTGCGTTGTTATCCCTTCCAAATTTGCTCATAGATGAACAAAGACAACACCATTTAGTCTAGCGGTTCAGGCTCCGGGCTAGAAAGTGAGCAGAAGGTGAGTTCTAGTCCCACCTTAAGCCTGAAAGCCGCCTGGGTGAGTTTGGGGCAATTCCTAGGAAACTGGGACTTAGGGAGCATAAAAACGGCTCAGGGCTGACACGCCGTTTTGATTCGGATTTAGAGACGGCCGCCTCCCTGCCAGTTCCTAGAGGTGCTCCAGTTTTATAGGTTACTTCGCCCTTTGTCACCCTCTCACCTGCCACCCTTCTCTTTCCCTCCGTTTAAGGAGGGACAGGAGGCATCCAGAGTCACTTCGTTTTGGCCTTATGTCCGCTTTAGTGTCCCAGTCTCTCTCCCTCCCTCTTTCATATATTTTCTCTTCTCTCTGTCTCTTATTCTCCCTCTCTTTCTCCCTCATTCTATCGTATCTTCTCTCTTTCTTTGTCTCATCCCTTTCTCTTATTCTCTCTCATCCTCTCTTTCATTCTCACATTTTCTCTTTCATTCTCTCTCCTTCTGCTTCTTATTCTCCCTCTCTCATTCTCTCTGCTTCTGTCTATTCTTTTTCTTTCATACTCTCTTTCTCCTACTCATTCTCTTTTCTTCTTTCCCATCCTCCCTCTCCCATCCTCTCTTTCTCTCTCTGATTCTGTCTTATTCTCCCTTTTTCCTTTCTCTCTCTCTCATTCTCTCTTTATCTCGCTCTCTCATTGTCTTTCTCTCTCTCATCCTCCCAATGTAGAAACCAAGCTTAGGACCCCCAGGTAGATGCCTGGTGGTCTCACTGGAGGGAAGGGATTGTCCCAGACACTAGGGGTTAAAATCCACCCCAACTTCTATATGACTGCGAAGGCTACATCCCCCATCTTCCCCAGCCAGAGAGTAGAAATGATGGGAATGCTGCAGGAATTTTTAAATTAACAGGCTGCAATTGATGATTAATGTTTTGGAGGGAAAGTATCTGTTCTGCCCATGGACATGCAAAAATAATTTATATTTTGCAGAGTTATTTCCTTTGTGTTCTTTTTTTCTGTCTGTTTTCCTTCCACTTCCTTTTTCTGTGTTGATACAGAATGCACATAGGAGGAGTCCTTGACTGACAACAGTTCCCTTAATGACCATTCAAAGTGACAATGGCACTGAAAATAATGACTTATGACCCTTTTTCACACTTCTGACCATTGTAGTCTCCTCATGGTCACGTGATAAAAATTTGGGTGCTTGGCAACTGATTCATATTTAGGATGGTTGTAGAATCCTGGGATCATATGATCCCCTTTTTTGACCTTCTGAGAAGGGGGAATCCAGATTCACTTAACAATGGGGTGGCCAAGTTAACTACTGCAGTGATTCTCTTAACAAAGGTGGCAGGAAAGGTTGTAAAATGGGGCAAAACTCAGCAGTGTCTCACTCAGCAACAGAAACGTTGGGCTCATTTACAGTCATAAATTGAGGATTATCTGTATTTCTTTCTCACTGGGGCAATTTTATCTTCTGTACCTTCTCTTGGGGGTGGGTGTCAAAGTGTTACCAACAAGCCCTTTTGCAATTGATGGGTTGCATCAATGAAGTTCCTCCTTCAACTGGCAGATCAGCCCATGCAGCCCATGTAAGAAACCTTCCCTGGTCTGGTCACAGATCCCATGAGAAAGGATTTGAATCCACGTGATCTTCCCAGATCTGTTGTTCTACTGAAATTGTGCAGGAGAAGAACTGCAGTAGTACGAAGAGAAAACAGAGTTGGAAGGGGCCTTGGAGGTTTTCTAGTCCAACCCTGGGCTCAAGCAGGAGACTCATCCTTCTATCCTTCTGAGGTCAGTAAAATGAGGACCCAGATTGTTGGGGGCAAGAGGCTGACTTTATAAACCACTTAGAGAGGGCTGCAAAGCACTTATGAAGCGGGATATAAGTCTAAGTGCTAGTGCTATTTCAGACAAATGGCCGTCCAATCTCTTCTTTTAAAACCTCCAGTGGTGGAGCATCCACTATTTCTGGAGGCAAGAAGTTCCACTGATTAATTGTTCAAACTATCAGGAAATGTCTCCTTAGTTCTAGTTCTCTCCTTAATTAGTGTCCATCCGTTGCTTCTTGTCCAGTGGACCCTACGAGGAATTGGTCTCCACCAGACTCAAAATTCAAGCCACTTTCTTTAGAGACGCTTGGTTATCCCGCAAAGCAATTCATCAGATCCTTAGAGAAGCATTAGAGGCTTTGAAAGGATCAGCCGAGAGATTAGGTTTGGCTTCTGGGGGGTGGGGTGGAGAGGGGGTCTAGGATGGTGGGGGGGGAGGAAGTGAGCCTTTAAGAAGGCTTTGAAGACCCCTGGATGTTCTCCCCCAGGCATTGAGAGGAGGATGTGAAGGTGAGGTCATTCGGGAAGAGGTGTAATATGTGTGGCTGTGCCCTTCTTGGGTAGGTAGGTCCTTGTGATTTGTGGTCCTTGACATGGGGTTGATGGTATGTCTGTATTTATTTCTGCAGTTGCTGCCTGAATTCTTGGCCATATAAATGGGAGGGAGGGAGAGGAAGGAAAGGGGAAAAATGTAGGAAGGAAGGGAAAAAAGGTAGAAAGGAAAGGAAAAGAGAGAAAAAGATGGAGGAAAGAAGGAAGGAGAAAGAAAACTATGGAAGGAAGGAAGGAAAAGGGGAAGGAAGAGGGGAAGGAAGAGGAAGGGAGGAAGGAAGATGAAATGAGAACAAAGAAAAAGAGAAGAAGGAAAGGAGAAACAAAAAGGAAGGAGAAGGAAGGAAGGGAAGGAGGGAAGGATGAAGGAGAAAGAAAGGGAAAAGAAACAGAGGGAAAGAGGGAGGAAGGGAGGGAGGAAGAAAGGGGTGATAAAATGAGGAAGAAAGAAAAAAAGCAAAGGGAGAAAGAAGGAAGAGGAAGGAAGAAAAGGGAAGGAAGAGAAAGAAGTAGAAAGAGGAAGGGAAGTTGGAAAGAAGAAAATGAGAAATGGAAAAGAGAGATGGAGGAAGGAAGGAGAAAAAGAAAGACTGGGGACAAGGAGGATAGGAAGGAAGGAAGGAAGGAAGGAAGGAAGGAAGGAAGGAAGGAAGGAAGGAAGGATGGATTTTGACTCTTATGACCTTGGGGATACCGTTATGGTTGTAACTGCAAGGACCACTCTATGTCCCTTTTCCAGTGTTGTTTGCTAAAGGAATACTTGTAACTAGAGGACTACCTGTAGACCCTAATTAAGCAACCTGATTGGATAGTAGGTGGGATTATAAAGCCTCAAGGCTGGACCTACCAGCTCCTATGAGGGTGAACATCTCATAGTGTCAAAGAAAACTCATCAAGGTGAAATCAGACAGGTGAGACGAGGATGCAGGTAGAGGAACTTTTTCTTGACTCTGTAGGAGGAGGAGGAGGAGGAGGAGCAGCAGCAGCAGCAGCATTTGAATCTCCTGCTGGAGAGGAATGAAAATGAGTTAATAGCTGTCTTCTGTTGATGTTGGCAAGGAGACATGATGGACCACCTCCGTTGATATTATACCAGCTTAGCTCTAATAAAATCATATTAAGTTGCAGCCAAGAGGGCTGCCAAAGAACCAGCTTCCTATCCACGCTGGCATTTTCTGTGGTTCCCCTCAGATTCCAGAGCTAGGAATGAGCAGGAGGTGGCATCTCCCTTAGGAGACATGATGGACCACCTCCCTTGAAGGTCCTTTGTGGAGGCCCACCACAAACATGTCTAGGTAGAAATCTGTAGAGATTCTCAGTCTTCCAGGTCGTGGTTGTCCCAAAGGTGCTTTTTTTTTCAAGAGGCAACTAGACTAATGTTTTGTCTTTTGAAGACGTTTCTCTTCTCATCCAAGAAGCTTCTTCAGCTCTGACTGGGTGGTGAAGGATGAAAGAATTTATATTCCTTGCAGACAAAGCTGGTTATTTGCATCCTTTTAGAGGGTCCTTGAGGCCACTTGGAGGTTTATCTGCATCCTCGGGATCACCTGAGTGGTGCGAATTGTTTTTGTAGTCTGCAATTTTTCCCCCTCTGGAAATCCATTCCAACTCCCACACCATTCCAAGGATGTTCATCCCAAATTGTATGGCAAGAGGTCTGTAGAGATTCTCAAGTAGGGAGAATGGAGATGGGCCTCCTAGGTAGGCCTGGAGATGTTAAGGCTGAAGAAATCAGACAACCCTTTTGTTCTTCTGAAGCTTGTAGGGAGGGAGGGAGGGTGTGCAGGCTACTGTTGACTTTTTAGACCAAATTGTGGTGGTCTCTGTGGAAATAAATATTGGGGTGACCCCATGGGGCCTCTCTAGACTCTATAACATGTTTATGGCTTGAAGTATTTATGCAGGTCCATCAAGAATACACCCCATCATAGTTGAGAGCTGACGGTTCTTCTTCATATAATAACATGCTTTTCCCACTTGGGACTCTCTGGATGCACCTTGGAGTACAGGCAGTCTTTGACTTACAGCCATTCGTTCAAAATTATGACTGAAAAAAGCGACTTGTGATCATTTTTCACACTTAACAGCCGTTGCAGCTTCCCCATAGTCATTTGATCGAAATTCGGACACTTGGCAACTGGTTCATATTTATGACGGTTGCAGTGTCCTGGGGGGCGAGTGTCACGTTATCTCCTTTTTGTGACCTTCTGACAAGAAAAGTCAACCAGGAAGCCTGATTCACTTAATAACCGTGTGATTAAGTGAAAAGTGATTCATTTAGTGGCAAGGAAGGCTGCTCCTGCTGGCTGCCGGCTGCCAGCAGTTTGAGGCACTTTGATCCTGACTGGCTCAGGGTTGACTCAGCCTTCCTTCCTTCTAAGGTGGGTAAAACGAGGACCCAGATTTCTGGGGCAAGAGGCTGACTCTGTAAACCGCTTAGAGAGGGCTGGAAAGCACTATAAAGCGGTATACAAGTCTATGTAGTATTGCTATTTTTTTCCTTCCTTCCTTCCCTCCCTCCCATCCTTCCCAGCTCCAGGTTGACTCAGCCTTCCTTCCTTCCAAGGTGGGTAAAATGAGGACCCAGAGTGTTGGGGGGCAAGAGGCTGGCTCTGTAAACCCCTTAGACCTTTAAGGCACTGTAAGTCTAAATGCTATTGCTACTGCAAAGTTGATAGGATTGGGGGAGAGTTGCTATCCTTGGAGAAAGAGAGATATCATTGACCTCAGAAATTTACATGCCTAACGTGAGGATCTAACTCGATAAATTGCATCCCCCTTTTTCACATTCATGTGTACACATAAAAAGTAAGGACGATAGCATAGTTGGAAAGACATAAGGGTAGTTCCCTAAACAAAAGAAATATTTTTAAGTCCAGAAGACCCAGATAACATTCAGAAGCAACTTAGGCAGATACTTTCCTGATTCAATCAATCAATCAATCAAACAGAATCGAATCAAACAAACTGGTAGGGACCTTGGAGAGCTTCTAGTCCAACCCCTTCCTCAAGCAGGAAACCCCTTACCAACACCCACAACTTCTGAAGGCAACTTCTGCTCCACTGGTTGATTGTTCTGACAGGAAGTTTCTCCTTAATTCTAGGTTGCTTCTCTCCTTGATTAGTTTCTATCCATTGCTTCTTCTCCTGCCTTCAGGGGCTTTGGAGAATAGCTTGACCCCCTCATCTTTGGGGCAGCCCTTCAAATATTGGAAGGCTACTATCATGTTGCCCCTAGCCCTTATTTTCTCTAGGCTGGCCATACCCAATTGCTGCCTCCTTCCCTCTCAATCTTTCTTTTCCTACAGTTCCATCTTTCCTCTCTCCTTCTGCTTTTCCTTGTTCCTACTCTTTTCCTTCCCTCCCTTCCTCTCTACTTTTCCCTTCCTATTTTTTTCTTTCCTTTCTTCCTCTCTCCTTTCCTCTTTACCTTTCTCTTCCTATTTTCCTTCCTTCCATCCTCCACCCCTAGCTGTTCTGGCCAAGAGAACCTCACTAGCTAAGCTGACATCTCCCTAGACCTCCTCTTCCCTCCTCTCCCAAGTGTGAGATAATTTCCACCCAGGCAAGTCCCTTCTTATCCCCAGTTGGGACGGCCAGGTTGTGCGAAGGTTTGGCCTAGCTACACAGATTTTCCTCTTTGAAATCTCTCCTCCAGCTTCACTTGCACAGCTTTGAACTTGCTCCAGCTCCGCTCTGCAGCTTTCTGGCAATGCCGCAGATGTGGAAGCAAGCACGACTAGCAAAGCCAGGTGCAAATGTGCAACACTTTTTTCTCCAAATGACTACAAAGCCCATGTCTAAAAAGGTGGGGACAGGGGTTACAAAGGAGTCACTGGTGGCTATTTCAGAAGACAGAGGCAGCCCAGTCCGGAGTTTCATCCAGTTGGCAGCTCTTCTGTCTCCTTTTCTGGACATTTTAAGATTTGGGGACTTCAACTCCCAGAATTCCCCAGGGTTCAACATTTCTCAATCTTGACAACTTTAACAGAGGGTGGATTTCAATTCCCAGAATTCCCCAGCCAGCATGGTCTGGATCCAAGCCTTGGATTTCATCAAGATGGCCGCCTGAGGAATTCTGGGAGTTGAAGTCCACCCCCTGTTAAAGTTGTTAAGCTTGAGAAATGTCTCCAAATGAGGCCACTGTAAGATTTGGGGACTTCAACTCCAAGAATTTCCGCAACTGTCCTAAGTACATGCCAGCTGCCAAGCATCTTAATTTTGTTCATGTGATTATAGAGATGGTACTTTGTTCAGTGCCATTGTAACATCGTAAATCAAGAAATGCCATTCATTTAGTGAACGTTCAAAGTTACGATGGCACTTTAAAAAGTGACATAACTAATCCTTGCACTTATAACCATCCCAGATCCCTACAGTCGTATCATTAAAATCTGGGCACTTGGCAATAGGCTTATTTTTATGACATTCTCACCATTGCTGGCTTCCAACAACAAAGTCAACTGGGGAAGCAGGGTTCGCTTAATGACCGCACATGATTCACTTAACAACTGCTGCAATCCACTTAACAGTAGAAGAAAAAGGCCATCAAATCAGGCGTGACTCTCTTAGCAACAGCCATGCTTAGCAAGAGAATTTCTGGTCCCCATTGTGGTCATAAACTAAGGACTGCCTGTACTTGAAGTTTACTAGGGGTCATCGGGGCTCTTAGGAAAAATTTGAATTTTAGGAATTCCGATTGCAATCAGCAGGTAATCCAGAGAAGGAGAAATACCCAATCAAGCTGTCCGTCATGGACCCACTTTGCATGTGGACACAACAACAGAAGAAAGGTTTCACAAGACTGTCTCTGGAAATTTCCAGTCTGACCTTGAAAACATCCAGAAATCTGGTTTCTCAGGACAGTGTCTAAATAATTGGGGAATATTTGTTTCCAAGTGCTTGAAATTTTGTAGACTTCCATCATGAGATCTTTCAAGGACGACCCCAAGGGAGAAATAGTTGCGTTGACAAGATCATGATGGATGCCACAGCCTTTGCCGGAGGCTGTGTCCACCTCCTTCTGAAATCCATATCAGCTTAGATAGGCATGAAGAATTTGTCTTTTTCTTGGTTATCAACAGGAGTGGTCTCAGGAAGATAAGACCTGGTGGCTTGGGGATGTAAGTCTCTTGGATTAGAAATTAAATTTGGTCCACCACTCAAGATGGAGTGTCTTCTTTGAGTCTTGGTGGAAGGTCAGAGGGTGGTGGATCTCAGCTTTTGAGGTTAAGTGCAGACAAAACCTAGGAACCTAGATGTTCTCCAGAACATTTCCAGAGCATGTGAAGGGCATCTCTGTCCCCAAGGTAGCCCAATAGGAAGCTATTGAGAATGGTCATCAAAAGTTGTGACTTAATTTACAAAAGAGAAGAGATGGAGCCAGCCCTGTGAGGCTAGTTGATATGACTGATGTTTAGGATTTGATTTTAGGATCCCATAAATGGAAGCCTTGATGATTGAAGCCAGTCCTGTAGTTAGTTATCAGAACTCTTTCGTCCCTCCTTGTTCCTTCTTGAGAGTCTTCTTCACACTCTTCCTCCTTTCCTTGCTCTTCCCTTCCTCTCCTTCCTCTTTTTCTTCATCTTTCTCTTGTTAGTCCTCTTCATTCCCTCCACTTCCCCTACCCTCTTCTATTTCTATTTCTCCTTGTCTTTCTCCTCCTCCTTTCTATCTCCTTTTCTACCTTCTCTTTCTCCTTCTCACTTTTCTCCTCTATACACTCCTTCTTTTTAACTGTCTCCCTCTCCTTTACTATCTCCTCCTGTATCGTCTTCTTCACTCTTTTCTTTATTTTCTCCTTCTGCGTTTCCTTCTCCTCCTTATTCCTCCTTCCACCCTCCCTCCGTCCCTCCCTCCGTCCTTCCCCCTTTCCCTCCCTCCCTCCCTCTTTTCCTTCTTTCCTCCTTTCCTTTCTGTCTTCCTTCCTTCTCTCTCCCTTTTTTCTTCCTTCTCCTTCCCTCCCTTCCTCCTTCCCTCACTTCTTCCTCCCTCCCTCCCAAAGCTCTTTATCCCAGTTTCCTGAGGAAGCAGCATCCATGCACCAGGAAAGCTGAGCTGACCACAAGCTGCAGGGGGCACATCTTTGTGTGTGTGTGTGTGTGTGTGTGTGTGTGTGTCCCCAGGCCCAGAGCATGTGGACATTATCTTCTTCCCTCCCAGGGGCAGCTATTTATGAGTGGGCCAGGCTCAGCAAACTGTCCCTTCAATCTTTAGCCCTTCTCTGTCCCCNAAGGAAGGAAGGAAGGAAGGAAGGAAGGAAGGAAGGAAGGAAGGAAGGAAGGAAGGAAGGAAGGAAGGAAGGAAGGAAGAGCTAGGGGTTGGGTAGGAAGGGACAAAGATATCAGGCTCTGCATTCAACAGCCCAGTTCAGGCAAAATGGTGTGTTTGTCTGATCAATTTCATTTGCATTCAGCTGTTGGTGGAATTCATTTAGTGACTGTTCAAAGTGATCTATGACCATTTTTCACACTTACGACAATTGCAGCCATCCCTATGATCACATGATCAAAATTCAGGCACTTGGCAATGGACTCGTATTTATGACGGTTGTAGTGTCATAAAAGGGGTTATGTGATCTCCTTTTGCGACAGTCTGACAACATGGAAGCCAGATTCATTTAGCGACCATGTTACTAAGCTAAAAACTGTAGGGATTCGCTTAACAACTGGGGCAAGGAAAGTCATAAAATGAGGCAAAGCTCGCTTAACTGTTGAAGCATCCCCATGGCAGGACTTGAACTCACCGTCTCCTGCTGGCTGACCCCAAATCACCCACCTGTCTTTCATGGCTAAGGCGGAACTCGAACTCATAATCCCCCAGTTTCTAATCCGGTGCTTTAATCACTAGGCCAAACTGTGCACTTAATATAGAGTTAGAACCCAGGACCCTGGGATAATGGATTGCATGACCACAAAACGTTGCCAAATTGCCAGAAACACAACTTGAGAACTTGGGCCATGACCTATTGCTTGTTTCTTGGATGAAACCTTTTCCCTGAGATGCTACTTTTCCACATGCAAGGATCCCACTCCTCCAATGTACAGTGCAACCATTTCTTGGCTGCCTCTGGTGGAAACTAGGTTGATTCTTGGTTTATTCGTACACTGTTTGCTGTTGTTATCCAAGTCTGCCTCAGTAAGACCACATCTAGAGTACTGCATCCAGTTTTGGTCACCATCTTAATAAAAGAAATTATGTTGAGACCCTGGAAAGAGTGCAGAGCAGAGCGACCAGGATGATGAGGGGACTGGAGGCTAAAACATACGAAGAACGGTTGCAGGAACTGGGCCTGCGCTGGTTCTGGAAGAGAAGGACCGGGGAGACAGGAGAGCATCTTCCAATATTGGAGGGGGCTGCCACAGGAGGAGGGGGGGCGTCAACTATTTTCTAAGGCACGCCAAAGGCCAGAGAAGGAATAATGCGGTGGAAACTGAACAAGAGAGATTTCAACCTGGAAATAAGGAAGAAAGCTTTCTGACAGGAGAACAATCCACCCATGCGGGAAGAGAAGTTGCCTTGGCAGAAGTTGTGGGAGTCTTCACTCCTGGAAGCTTTCAAGAAGCAACTCTGGTCAGAAATAGGTGCAGAACTCCTACTTTGGGCAGGGGGTTGGACTAGATGATCTCCAATGGTCCCTTCAGCTCTGTCAACCTGGTAAAATTTGTGTGAATACAATCATGTTTATCAGGAACTTAGAATGTCTGAATTGCATACCACACGATAACACGTTGCAGTATTGACCTAACAAAAGAAAACAACCCACTGATTCACTGACCATTAAACTATAAAAATAACAGGACAGAGGAAGGGACCCTGGAGGTCTTCTAGGTTGCAACCCCCTGCCTTCAAGCAGAGACCCTATTACTGTTCCAGACAAAATGTTGTCAGGCTCTTCTAAAAACCTCTCATGATGGAGCATCCACAACTTCTGGAAGGAAAAAAGCCATTCCACTAAATTAAATAAGTCCAGCCTGACAGTGAATTCGACAACCCTCGACTTATAAACTGTTTGTTTTAGTGACCATTCAAAACACTGGAAAAAGTACTTACGGGCGTTTTTCACACTTACAACCTTTGTTGCCAATCGCCCAGTGCGTTTCACGTGATCAGATCCTGACCCTTACAACTGGTTCATACTTACGACGCTGTTGCGTCACGGTCAATGTTGATCCCCTTTGGCGATCCTCTGGATGAGCAAAAATCAACGGGTGGCGAAGCCAGATTCACTTAAACAACCGTGTTCCATGCAGGACAGGAAACGTCACATAATGGGTGCGAGCTTTCAGCGTGAACAAACAGAACATCGGGCTCCGTGTAAGGTCGTAAGTTCAAGGACCAACCTGTTAAAGAAAGGGTGATGTAATGGACGCATTGCCAGAGCCCGGTTCCGTCGATTACAGCTGTTGCTTTTCAGAATCTTCTGCTGCATCTTAATTTTTATTTTATTTTAGCTTCTCCCTTTTCCTCCTCCTTCCTTCCTCCCCTCCCCACACCTGCCTGCCCTCCAGAAAAAATAGCTTTCGGGTGGGGCCATGTGCGTCACACATTTCATTGATGAATGAAAGCTTATATATATATATATATATATAATATATATATATATAATAGTATCATATATATATATAATATATATATATATATATATATATATATAATATATATATATCAAAATGATGTCAAAGCAGAGAGAGGCGAAATACGATGCGCCCCCCCGCCCCCCAGGGCGAAGGATGTGAGCTGTGTCCTTTGCATGGGCTTGTTTGAAATATGTACCAAGCGAGAGCAGTGTGCTGCCCTTGCCTGGAAAAAAAGAGGCGGAGGAGCCATAAATCTTCCTGCTTTTTGGTCAAGTCAAAGGAGAAAATTGGAATTGTGCGAGGAAGAAGGAAGGATGTAGCGGAGGGGCACAAAAATCCCTGTCCAGTTCTAGAGCTGCAAGGGACCTTGCGGGGTGGGGCGTTCTTGCCAGAATAGAATTAGAAATAACAAGCAGGTTGCGGAGGGACGCTGGAGGTCCTACTAGTCCAACCACCCCCCACCTCCCCACTCAAGCCTTTTGCCACCTTCCGAAAGCAAAATCCAACTGGGGGAGAAGACAGATTACTTAACGGTCTACGAGGGAGGCAGGGACTTAATGGTGCTGAGCAGAAAACTGGACGGATATTGTCCGGCTGTTGTTTCTTAGCTCAGTCAGGAATTTGGCAAGGGTTCCTAGAAAACCATCCAAAAAGTTGGAGCACCCAGAAGCTGCTGGAAGGTTTTTTTTTTAAAAGGAGACTGAGGCCACTGCTTGCTGGAATAGATCTAGGTCTTCCTGCTGAGCAAGGGGCTGGAATAGATGGCCTCTCAAGGTTCCCTTCCAATTCTGTTATTCTAAATCGGCGTTAAGAAAAGCTATTCTATTATCGTGCAAGAACGTTCTTCGTGACATAAATGGATACACGCAAACCCTAAGTAGTCAAAGAGACCTGGAAGTTCGAGATAAGTGTTCAATGTGAGGGGGGGGAGAAAGGAGATTTGTGGCCCTAACTAGCGGTCTTTGTACACATAGAAAATAATGCGTTTAGGCTCAGGGCTGAACATGGGTCACTGCGTGCTCTCTGCAGCTTTCTTACAGGTGTTTCATGATCTAACTAGGGAACATCAACAGAGCTAGAAGGAATTTTGTCCAAAAGGCCGAGGGGATGAGGATTAGCGAGAGGAGGATGAAGGGAGGAGGTGGGAGGAGGGAGTGAAGCGGGAGGGAGGAGGGGACAAGCGGAGAGGGGGAACACAATGGAGGAAGAGGCAGAAAGCGGGGAGGGGGAAGAAGAGGAGGAGGTAAGTAGAACAGAGGAGGAGGAGGAGGCAGGCAAGAAGGAACAGGGGAAAGAGGAGGCGGAGAGGAGGAGGAGGAAGAGGAGGAGGTGAGAATGAGAAGAGCTGGAAGGAGAGGAGGAGGAAGAGGGAACAAGGAGGAGGAGCAGTGGAGGAGGAGGGGAAGGAGGAGGAAAAGGAAGGGAAGGACAACCGTGAGGTCCTCAGTGCTCTCTGAGCTGGCTTTACTTCAAGACATCTCCTGACCCAAGTAGGTAACATCATCAGCTCTAGAAGGGAGTAAGCTGGAGAGGAGGAGGAGGAAGTGGTTTGCCAAAATTGAAGTAAAAGCCAGTTTTCCCCAAGACATGGCCACATGACTGCAGGATGCTGAAAGCAGTTATAAATGCCGAGAGCCCAAAGTAGCATCACAACGTTGAATCTATGTCGTAACTTCAAATCATAGGTAAGTCCAGTAGAACTTTGAAGCTTTGCTGAACAACCCATCGTAAGTTGAAGACTATCTGGAAATACATTATGTGAATCCCCAGCTATCTGCTGTCTCATTTTAGCTTAATTGCCAAGTGGGCCAAACCAGCTGTGGATTGGTGAATCCTGGTTTATGGACAGATATGTTAACCGTAATCCAGCGATCTGTGACTTCATTTAACAAACTCTGTTTAAGTACCCCATGGTTTGTGACTGGGAAACCTAGCTATTGTAGTTAAGCTGGGCTTCTGAACGCTTGGCAATTGACTCATATTTATGATGGTTGCCGTGTTTTGGGGGGTCACATAATTCGTTTTTGCGACCTTCTGATAAACAAAGTCAGTGGGGAAGCCAGATTCACTTAAGAACTGTATGACTAACTTAACAACTGCAGTGATTCACTTAATAGCTGCGGCAAGAAAAATTGTAAAATGGGGCAACACTCACTTAACAACTGTCTTGCTTAGCAGTGGAAATTTCGGGCTCAGTTGTGGTCTAAATCAAGGATTACGTTATATTTCCTGAACTTGGATTGACTGGCCATTGAGTTCTCCTGGATAGGAAGGTCCATAAATAGTCTTTTGAATGCAACAATGGTTGTGTGGACATTCAGGTCTCTCTCATTGCCTGATCTTATCTTGTTCCTTCCTTCTGCTTCTCCTAACTGTCTTGAGTTCTAATTTATCCTGGATATACCACCCAATCAACTCTTCTTCCCTGCTCTTCTTCACCATTGATTTGGGTCAGTTGAGTTTTGAGGTCAAAGAACATATGTAGAGAATCCATCCCTGACTTCTTTGTGGCCAATGGACCTTGGAAATGAGAGGCAGCTCTTCTGGACTAGAGGTCTCCAAACCTGGATACTTTTATACTTGTGGACTTCAACTCCCATAACTCCTTGGCCAACTGGGGAATTTGGGGAGGTTGAAATTCAGAAGGCTTCAAGTCGCCAAGTTTTGAAACTCCTTTTCTGGACTCTTGAAAGAAGGTAGAACAGAGGAAAGGAAGTTCTGAAGCCAACTTGTAGTCAACACAAAACATTCTTAGAAGAAGCGGCTCTACCTTCACTCAAGGAGATAGAGACTGCCTTTAATTAATCCACTTTCCTCTTCTTCTTCATTGGACCTGGTTGGAAGCTTCTTAAGTAGACCATCCTTCTCTCAAATCCTTCTCTCAAACCAAACATCCATCTGTCAAACTGAACGTCCTTCTAGCCTTGATTGAAGGAAAAGGAAGCTGAGATGGTGGTTTCTTCTTTCAAAAAAAATCAACACAACCCGGGATCTTGGTGTGTGCAACTTAACACTGAACACTCTCTCTACAAGTCAAAGTGGGTGTCTTCACACACTGTGAAATAAGCAGCTGTTTGCTGGTGGATCAATATTTGGAAGAGGCCCTGAAGCTATGGAAGAAAATCATTAATTGATGTTGCACTGATGAAATGTTTTTGGGGGTGTCCAGAGTCTGCAGACCCTTTAATCCAAGTTCTGAAAGCCTACCTCCCCACCCCTCTCTTGTATGTGTCGAAGGAGGCCTTAGATGCAGAAGAACATGCTCAATTTCCATTTGATGTAACATGTTAAACTTTGTTCTTCCATGTCTGAGTCTAAAATATGGAGTTACTTATCCCAAATAAGTAGGTTAATAATAGATTAATGGTAGTTTCATGGAATGTTGGTGGTTCTCTATTTGGCAGTCCTACTATTGATTGTTCCTCACTCCAACATCACCATGGAGAAGGAAGAAAAGGAAGAAAATTGTGATCCTCAAGAAAATCTTTCTCTTCCCAACACTGCTGTGGAGAACTTCTGTTAAGGGATGAAATTTGTGGAGATCACCATAGCTGCAAAGAAACTTTTCTCTCACTCAAGGTTGCTATGGAGAATGTCTATTAAAGGATGAAATATGGGGGATACAATGTAGTCATAGAGGAAGTCTTCTCCCACTGAATGAAGAAACAAAAATTATGATCCATTCATGTCCTCAAGATAAGTCTGTCCCATCAAAAATGTTTCGGCTAGGTGGAACTCTTCATGGATAGTCCCAGACAAGGGAAGGCCACTCATGTTCCACATCATGAAAGGGTTTAACTTTGATTGATAATTTTCTGGTTGGTGATGTCAGTGAGACCTTCTGGTTCTGCGAAGAAGAGGAAGGACACAATTTGGAGGTGCCTCCCAATGACCATCCTCATGTCTTTCAAAAAATATTTCAAAATGTCTTCCAAAGTTGTTTTTAGCATGACCCATCTGTCCTTTAGTTCTTATTTTCTGCACCAGTGCCATCTTCATCTTGAGCTATTGGTGGTCTTCTGCAAAATGTTCCAGGGAATATCTTTTTGGGGTTGAACATTTCCATGTGCTTCAGTCATCCCTGGTTGTCAACTTTCCCCATTGGTATCTCAAACATATCCTGGCAGATGTCTTTCTTTGATGGATCTCAGAAGCCGTGAAGGAGAGTTTGAGGTTCTCCTTAACGGTGTTGATGTTCAAGGAGGTGGCTGAAGGTTCTTCCCTTTTGTGCCTTCCAACAAAGCCTCAAAGGTTGGAGGAGGCTTGGTCCTCTGGGATCTTGGGGGGTGATGAGACTGGCTGAAGGTGGGCAAGAGGACATCAAGGAACAGGGAGGTCACCTTTCATGGTGGGATGGTTGCCTACCAGCGCAAGGATGGGTAGACGACTCTGCCAACTTTGCCACAAGGAACTGTCCAGCTTTCCAGATGTAGATAGTAGTCTCCACAGGCATCAGAAGGAATGGTTGGTTTGGGTGTGTGTGTGTATGTGTGTGGTTGTTGTTGTGCTGTTGCTGGAAACGGTGCTCAACACATCTTTGGCCATGAATTTAAACGTCTCCCAAGGGATGCTGAGTATTCTGTTCAGAGGAAATCTGAGCTTTGGGGGCACCCTCAGGTGAGGATGTCAAGGTGGGAGCTGTCCCAGGACCATGGCAGGATGGGCGTAAAAAGAGGAATGGAGATTTAGCTGCCACCTTGATTTGTTTAACACCTCTTAGCCCCCACCCCCACCCCCCGTGGGTGGGGAGGGCTTTTACTTTTTGAAAGTTGTCTAACATCTCTCAACAATTGCAAGGAGTTTGTAATATCGGAGCGCATTGTGTATTTCCCCTGGAGAGTCTGTAAACATGCTAAATCTCTCTCTCTCTTTGTCCATCTATCTGTCTGCCCAACTTCTCTCCCTCCCTCTTTCTCTTCCCTCTCTCTATGTCACCCTTCCTTCCTTTCTCTCTTTTTCTCTCTCTTACTTTCTTCTTCCCTTTCTCTCTCCTTTCCTCCCACCCTCTTTCCTTCCTTCCTCCCTCCCTCCCTGCCTCCGTTCCTTTCTTCTTCCCTCTTCTCCTCCCTCCCTCCCTTCTTCTTCTTCCTCCCTTCCTGCCTGTCTTTCCTTCTTTCCTCCCTTTTTTCTTCCCTCCCTCCCTCTTCTTCCTTCCTGCCTGCCTCCCTTCTTTCATCCTTCTCCTCCCTCCCTCCTTTCCTCTTCTTCCTTTTCTCCTTCCTCTCTCCCTCCATCCCTCCCTCCTTTCCTCCCTTTTCTCTTCCCTCCCTCCCTTCCTCCCTTTCTTTTCCTTCTTTCCTTCTTACCTACCTACCTACATTTTGTTGTTTGGTTTAACAGATTCCTGTACTGATTTCAGAATTAATTTTAAAATATTGGGATGAAAATTTGTAGGAGTTTTTCTTTCCACATGAATAGCCCCCACCGCTACCCAATTCACCATGATGTGATTTCCTCCCCTTCTATGGATATGATGTGTAGGTTTTGTTAAAATGCGATGCCTTTGGAATGAGTCCATTTGAGACGGCTTTGAACCTGTTTGTGGACATAAGCAAAGCGATGTGCTTCTAAATGCAAACCTGAGAGAAATTTACACATTCAATTGACCATCAAAATACTAGCCCTGTATTTGTTAAGTCTATTTTTTTTTTTGAAATTTCTATTTTTAAGTTTTTATCTTGGAGGGATTTAGGTTTAATTGGAGGGTTATTTTACAGGTAATCCTTGACTTACAATGGTTCATTTAGTGACCATTCAATGTTGCAGTGGCACTGAAAAAAGTGACTTAGGACTGTTTTTCACTCTTACAACCGTTGCAGCATCCCCCATGGTCACGTGATCAAAATTCAGATGCTTGGCTACTGACTTGTATTTATGACAGTCACAGTGACCCGGGATTCACTTGATGACTGTGTGACTCACTTAAGAACTGCAGGGCTTCACTTAATGACTGTTGCAAGAAAGGTCAGGGGCAAAACTCAGTTAACAACTGTCTTTCTTAGCAACAGAAATTTTGAGTTCGGTTGTGGTCATAAGTCGAGGACTACCTGCATTTGAGTCCATTTTCTTTTTTTCTGTGACTTCTTTCTTTCAACGGGGAAGAAACCAGCCAGGAGAAAGAGAAAGGAAATTTCAGAACTAGCAATATTATTCCAGGGCAGATAATCACTCAATCAAATCTTGAATTTGACTTGTGAGGTTGTTTTTTTTTTTTTTTAAAAGTTTGGGGNTTTTCAAAAGTTTGGGGAAGTACCTGAGGTTTATCTCCCTCCCTTTCCCCCCCCCTTTAAAAAAAAAGATTCAAGTGCCTTCAATTTGATCCCTGGGCCTGTCTTTCTGTTTGGGGAAACATTGGGGCCTTATTGAAATTAAGATCCCCTCAATTGGCTGGAAATCCTTCCGTGCTAAAAAGACTCAGTTGGGTCCCTGAGTCACTAAGGCAAAGCGATGGAGGAAGGGGGCTGGGCTGGGCTGGGGTCAAAGTGCCTCAGATGCCTTCAGGTGCACGGCCAGTCCTCATTTTATGACCATGGTCAGGAGCAGTCACTTCTGTGGCACAGCACGGCGGCTACAAAGTGAGTCGCTCAAAGAGTTAAGGCCACACGTTGCAAAGTTGCTTTAACTAATCAGCAATGACTACATAACTGGCAAGAGGAAGGAGGAAAGGAAGGAGAAGAGAGATGGAGGGAGGGAGGGCTGAGTGAGTGAAGAAGGAAGGAAGAAGAAAGAGAGAAGAGAGAGGGAGAGAGGGAGGAGAAGAGGGAGGAAGGAAGGAGAAGAGGAAGGGATGAGTGAATGAAGAAGGAGGAAAAGAGAGAAGAGGAAGGATGGGAGGGAGGGAGGAGAAAAGGGAGGGAGGGAGGAGAAGAGGAAGGGGTGTGAGGAAGGAATAAAAGAAGAAAGGAAGGAGAAGATGATGGGAGGAGAAGAGGGAGGGAGAAAGGATGGAAGGAAGGAGGAAAGAGTGAATGAGGGAAGGAAGAAGAAAGGAAGGAGAAGAGGGAGGGAGGGAGTAAAGGGAAGGCAGTTAATAACCAATCCAGGTGGGGAGGGGAGAGGGAGAGAGAGAGAGAGAACTGAAATATTTGGGTTTTCCTCTTGAGCAATCTGGGGTCATTGAGGCCACCCTTCCTGCCTCAGCCTTAGAAGAGGAGACGATGCTTGAACCCAAACAAACAAACAAACACAAAAATTTAGGTTCAGACACAAAGCCAAACACAAACACACCTCCCCAAGACAAAAAGGTGAACTGTGCATCTGTTCTGGCAACTTGGCAGGGATTTGTGAGAGAAGAGAGACAAGCAGTTTGTTAAAATCTGGGCAGCCTCGGGGCGTTGGAAGCCAGCAGAGTGATTTAAAGTTGATCTTTTAAAGTGTGATTTAAGTTGATCCTTTAAAGTGTTTGCACTCTCTCTTTGTTTGCTTGCAGTGCATCAGAGAACCTGGTTAGGGCAAGACTTTTATCTAAGTCTTTAATGAGGGCTTGAATGGGACAACAGGGGAAAAATTCAGAGGGTTCCCAAAATTGCAGGTACATTGCCTGTGTTAAAACTGACAGTTTTGTAGTTGTGTTAACAAAAAATGTGAACTTTTAGAGGTGAATTTTCTCTAATCTACACATCTGGCTGGCTGTAATGGATTTCTGCTGTTCAGCTTTTGTTTGCAAACATTTGTATGTATGGTAAAACTCACTAAACAACTGTTTTGCTGAGCGACAGAAATCTGGGGCTCCATTTTATTCATAAAAGTTGAGGATTACCTGTACTTGCTAACTCTGAGACATTTCAGAAAAATGAAATGTAAATAAAATAAAAAATAAACTAGTTTTGTTTTCAAACTATCTCAAGAGATCAAATAGTACAGGAGATTTTTCTCTTCCTCCTCATTTTATTTTCACCGAAATGATTATTGTATTAAGTTATTCATTCATTCGTTCATTCATTCATTCTTTTACTTAATTTATTAATATATATAGAGATTCTGCTGAAACGTTGCTACAACTTATATATATATCTTTCTGGCCATAGTTGCTAAGCGAATCACACGGTTGTTAATTGAATCTGGCTCCCCCATTGACTTGGAGTGTCAGAAGGTTACAAAAGGGGATTGTGTGATCCCGGGACACAGCAACTGTCATAAATATGGGTCAGTTGCCAAGCCTCTGAATTTTGATCATGTGACTACAGGGGTGCTGTTTATGTGCCTTAAGTCACTTTTTTCAGTGCCCTTGTAACTTCAAATGGTCACTAAACGAACACTTGTAAGTCCAGGGCTTCTTGTACTTTCCTTTCACCTTTCACCCCAAGAGACCAAATGGCCCAAAATGATTTCCCTTCCGTTGTGTTTTATTTTTCATATCAGTGTTGTGAGGCCAGGTTAAGCTCAGATATTTTGATGTGCTGGCAGGTTTTGAGAGGCAAAATTACTTTTTTTTTTTTCAAAGTTTAGAAAAATGCTAACTGTGATTCTTCCCTTTTGGGGCACTGCAAATTCACTAACTGATTCATCTCAGCTTGGTTTCTGTTGTGACACCGCACAACTTTGCAACCAGTCTTCAGGAATCTTGAGGGATCTTGTCAACCTCTCAAAAATTCCTTGGAATCGCCAACTCATCCTGATTTTATCTCTACAGTCAGGAATTGCCCCAGGCTAGGAAAAAAAAAAGACATTATTTCCAATCACAGGATGCTGGTTTTAGCATTGGATTGCCAATATTTAGGTAAATACATCCTTTCTTCCTCTTGGAAAATTTTACAGTTGGCATCTTACTCATTATCTACTCATTGCTTTGGGAGATGAGATCGAAAAAAAAAAAAAAAAAGGATTTACCCATTTTAAGGCATGTCCATCTGGACAGATGGTCCATTTTATTTATTTCTACTTATTTAATGTGAACACAAACCACAATGGCCACAGCTCTGTGCAAAAGCTAAGATAAAACCATTATCATTGTAACGAAACCATTTAAAAAAATATATTCTTTTCTTTATCTTGAAATGGGTAGTCCTCGACTTACAACCACAGTTGATCCCAAATTCTCTGTTGCTAAGCCAGACAGCTGCTAAGTGAGTTTTGCCCCTTTCTTGCCCCAGTTGTTAGGTGAATCATTGCAGTTGTTAAGTGAGTAACATGATCGTTAATTGAATCTGACTTCCCTACTGACTTTGCGAATTAGATGGTCACAAAAGGAGATCATGTGACCTTGGGACACTGTGACCATCATAAATACGAATCAGCTGCCAAGCTGTCCGAATCTTCACCATGTGACCAATGGGGATGCTGCAATGATAGTAACTGTGGAAAATGGTCGTAAATCACTTTTTTCAATGCTGTTTGTGACTTCAAATGGTCACTAAATGAATGATTGTAAGTCAAGGATTACCCCAATCTCTGAGGTTGGTAGATTTTTGCAAACATTTCCTGACCCAATTAAGGAAAATCATCAATGCTAGAAGGGAGGTGGGTTCTGGAGAGGAGGGGGAGGAATGTGGGGTTCTTGGTACTTCCTGAGCTTGGTTGTTTTCCTGCAGACATTTCATGACCCAACTAGGTGACATCATCAGAGCTAGAAGGGGAAAGTTCTGGAGAGCAAGAGGCAGTGGAGGACTGCAGGGATCCATGAATATCATGAAATATCTGCAAGAAAATTTCCAACTTAGAGAGCACCAAGGACCAGTCTTTTTCCTTGTCCTCCTCTCTGTAGCCCCCTCCTAGCACTGATGATGTTCCCTAGTGGGGTAATGTGATGTCTTCACGAAAAACACCAAACTCGGAGAGAACCAAGGACCCCACAGTTCAACCCAGAGCTAGAAATAAAGCTTTCGACCTAATGGCTGAGACATCTTTTCAAGTTGAGAGATCAAAAAAAAGATGGACATTGGGCCAATTTTACGGAGAATTATATTTTATTTCAAGAAGGGCAACCTGAATCAGATCCAGAGTAAATAAAAAAATCCACAAGGTCACAGGCAAACTGAGTTCAACTCATCCCTGGGCTGTTTGGGTTGCAGATAATTCAACCCTTTGTTTTCCATTCTTCCTTCTGGGGTATATAACCTTTTGTTCAATTTATCATTACCGAAAGGAAGCACCACGTAAATGCAAATCTACTCTTGTTTTGTCTTGAACGGTTGGGAGGGAAAATTGATAATGCATTTCCTTTTTGGAGGGGAAAATTTGTCATCCAATGAAAAATACTAGGAGTCCTGATCTTACAACCACAACTGAGCCCAAAATTTCTGTTGCTAAGTGAGACATTTGAAAAGGCTCATTTTATGACCTTTTTTGCAACAATTGTTAAGTGAACCACTGCAGTTGTTGAGTTGGTAACGCAGTTGTTAAGTGAAACTGGCTTCTGCGTTGACTTTGTTTGGCAGAAGGTCGCAAGAGGGGCATCACATGACACTGCAACTGTCATAAATAGGAGTCAGTTGCTAAATGGCTGAATTTTGATCATGTGGCCATGGGGATGCTGCAAAGGTCATAAGTGTGAAAAATAGTTGTAAGTCACTTTTTCAGTGCCGTTGTAACTTTAAATGGTCAATTAATGAATTGTTGTAAGTTGAGGACTACCTGCACTAAAATTAGTCCTTAACATAACATTTAATGATTGGTTGTAGTTAAAAGAGTAGTGAAAAAAGTAACTTATGGCCATTTTTCACACTTATGACCAGTACAATCTGATCAAAATTCAGAAGCTTGGCAACTGATTCATATTTATGATGGTTGCAATGATCCCTTTTTGTGACCTTCTGACTAGCAAAGTCGATGGGGGAAGTCAGATTCACTTAACAACTGTGTCATTAACTTAATAAGGGATTCACTTAACAACCACATCAATATATGTCATCAAATGGGGCCAAACTTGCTTTACAACTGTCTCAGTTGAGGCTTACCCATAGTTTACTCGAAAAAAGTTAAGAATCTATGCAAAAAAGCGAAGATACATTAGGCAATGCCACTTAAGTTGGCTTCAGGAAATTGGGAATGTTGTGTGTGTGTGTGTGTGTGTGTGTGCGTATGTGTATATTTCATTTGTCACATCCGTTTTACGAATGGTTTTATTTTTTTAAGGAGTCCAATTCATTGACTTTGTCAGGAGTTGTCATAATATCTTTCTTCACTTTCTCATCAGCCTCTGATTCACCCTTTTGAATGAAGAAGGTGGCTTACGAATTCAACATTTCGAGTTATGAAATATTGTCCTTTTTTCATACACGGCTCGTTTCTTTGGAGATTTTCGGTCCCTTGGAATTTTGCATCTCTGGGGTAGAGGAAAATGCCCGTCGTGATTTTCAAAAGACACCAAATCCTAAATGTGTAACTTTTTTATCCCGCCTTTATTATTTTTGATAAATAACTCCAGGTGGCAGATATGCAAAAGTCCCTTCCTCTTTCCTTTTCCTCCATAACAATAACTCTGTAAGTTGGCTGGGCTAAGAGACAGGGACTAACCCATACCTAAGATGAGACTAGAACTCCCCGTCACCTGGTGATTGGCCCAAAGTCTCCCAGCTGCCTTTCATGCCTAAGGCGGGACTAGAACTCCCCGTCTCCTGGTGATTGGCCCAAAGACACCCAGCTGCCTTTCATGTCTAAGGCGGGACTAGAACTCCCCGTCTCCTGGTGATTGGCCCAAAGTCTCCCAGCTGCCTTTCATGCCTAAGGCGGGACTAGAACTCACCGTCTCCTGGTGATTGGCCCAAAGTCTCCCAGCTGCCTTTCATGCCTAAGGCGGGACTAGAACTCCCCGTCTCCCGGTGATTGGCCCAAAGTCACACAGTTGGATTTCCTGTTTAAGGTAGGTCTAGAACTCCTGGTCTGCCAGCTTCCACCCTGGTGCCTTAACCATATTAGATCAACTGGTCCTCTCTGAATGCCCCAAAATCTAAACAATCACAAGTTAGCTCCGTGAGAAATGAAACTCACTGGAATCAAAAAATATTTCTTGCCCAATGAAAAACAAATTCAACACTGATGTCTAAATGGATGGTCAAACTCAACTCTTCATCTAACATGATTTGTCCAAGCAAATATTCTGGTTTAAAGCATTGGTCCATCCAACATGCAAAGACAAGGATTGAATATTCCCAATGTACAGTATCATAAATGACCAAGCCCTCTTCTCAACCTTGTCTAATGTGTTGGTGGTTCACAAATAGTCCACTTGGGAAGAGGTCACATCAACTCCAAAGTTAGTTATCAGGACCCCGTGCCTTTGAAGGAAGTCCTTGTCCACAAGGTTGGACAGGAGACTCCCATAAGTTCTCAACCGCCTTGGTTCTTCTGGTGGAGGCTTCAAGATGACGAAGATGGAGACTTTTTTGGGGGGAACTCACTTCTGATTCTCCCCTTTCTTGTTCTTTTGAAGGTCCTTGGCTATCGGTCATCAGTACTCCTCATTGGGAACTCAGCCCATCCTCTGTGGGAGCATTCCTGGTCTAGTACCCAAGCAGCTTCGATTCTGCAGGAACTACGTCCAGATTATGCCCAGCGTGGCCGAAGGAGTGAAGATTGGCATTCAGGAATGCCAGCACCAGTTTCGTGGAAGGAGGTGGAACTGCACCACCATCAATGACAGTTTGGCCATCTTTGGACCGGTGTTAGATAAAGGTGAGTGTCCAGTTTTAGAATAAGGTCACCCAGCTTTTGGAAAGGAGGAGGGATGATACAAGGAAGATCTCGGGGGGGGGGGGGTTTNCGGGGGGGGGGGAGGTTTAAGAAAAGAGGTCTTTGTAGAAATGAAGGAACGTCATCAGCAGGGAAGATAATGGTAGAACATCTCGTTTCTTCCTTGGTTCCTGTTGTTGTGCAAATTCATGGAAAGACTGGGGTGAAGTTATGTGAACGTCTGGAGTATTCATCAGCATTCTTGTATAATTTGAGAGGTTTCTCGCAAAGGATAAATCTGGTGAGATCAACAGAGGTCACCTAGGCACATCAGGAAAATGGAATTAAGTTCTGTGGTGTGGTGAGATTAACCAAAGCTACCTTAGATATCTCAAGGAAATGGAATTAAGATCTGTGGTCTGGTGAAACCAAAAGAGGCTACCTTAGGTATTTCAGGCAAATGGAATTAAGATCTGTGGTGTTGTGAGGTTAAACAGAGCCTTGTCTATCTTTTCCTTCTCCTTGTCTATCTCCTCCTCCTCTCCTTTTCACCTTCTCCTCATCTATATCATCCCCCACTCCTCCTCCTTCTCATCCTCCTCTTCCTCCTCCAGATCTAACATTTCCTTTCCCTTCTCCTTGTCTAACTTCTCCTTCTCTTTTTTCCTTCCCCGTCCCCGTCCCCTCATCCATGTCTACCTTTCCCTCTCTCCTTGTCTATCTCCTCCTCCTCATTGTTTGCCATTCTCATCTATCTTCTCTGTGTTGTCTATCTTCTTTCTCCTCCTCCTCTCCCTTCCTCTCCTCTACTTTCCTTCTCTTTCTCCTCGTCCTCCATGTCTATCATTCTCCTCCTGCTTGTCTATCTTTTCCTTCTTGTTGTCTTTCTTTCTCCTCTCCCTCCCCTCCTCTCCCTCCATCTCTACTTTCTTTCTCTTTCTCCTTCTCATCTAACTCCTCCCCCTTCTCCTCCATGCCTACCATTCTCTTCCTCCTTGTCTATCTTCTCCTTTCCCTCCCCTTCCCCCTCCTCACATTTACTCTTCCCTTCTCCTTCTCTTCTTCGCCTACCTTCTCCCCCCCCCCCAGTAATCAGCCAAATTGGGTCATGAAGGGAGGCCTGCTCAGGGTGGGGGGTGTGATACTATTTCATAACTGAAGAATGTNCCCCCCCCCCCCGCTTGGTCTCCCTCACCTACAGCAGCAGCCGGCTGGGTCGGAGTTTGGGGGTGGGAGGTGAACAAGGATTAAACATCTCAGCCACATTCTTTAGGGTGGCCTCGGCGGGGAGAAAAAACATATTTTTGCTCAGAAGGGCTGGATTTCAGCAATGCCAACCACCTTCTTCCCCAACTCCCTCGTGTCCTGTTGACCACATTCAAAACCAGACAGAGCAGAGGGTCATCCTTGCACATCCGGATCCACAGAACCTCACACACAGCCCAAACCACAGAGAAATCCTTTTGGTTTTTTCCCCCTTGTTTCAAGTGAGAGTTGATGTCCTCCAGGAATCTTAGAGCTGCCAACCTTGACTGCTACACTGTAGAACATGGGGCTGCCCTTGAAAAGCCTCCTTCGACTGATTCCAAATGCAGTGGTTTTGTGCAAGTCTGGATTTGCACACAAGTCACTTCTTGGTCCTGGTTGACGATTTGCTTCCGGGTCTGATTCAAGATGTTGGTGGTCACCTTCAAAGCCCTTCAAAGGTTATTTGAAGGGCCATCTTTTCCCAATTGCACCTATTCAACCCACAGAGCACAGAGAGAGCAGGAGATGTTATGGGCCCCTTCTTTTAAGGAGGTCCATTGGTGGGACCCAGAAAAAGGACCTTCTCCATGGTGGCTCCCTCTCTGTTGTTGGAAGGATCATCTTTCCCCAGTTACACCTACCTGACCCACCAGAGGGGAGAGCAGGAGGTGATACAGGTCTCCTCTCTTAAGGAGGCCCATTTGGTGGGACCTTCTCCATGGTGGCTTCTTTCCCTCTGGAACATCATCCCTGTGGAGATTAAATTGGTCTCCACCTTGAGACCTTTTCTAAAGGCCATGAAGACCAGGTCTGGCCAATAGGTCTGAGGACTCCAGGGTGATATGGAGTCCATTATGTGATTGTTGACTGTTGTGTCCAGGAGTGTGTGGATTCATTGGGTATTTTTATTGGTGTTTTATGGCTGTAAGCCGCCCAGGAGTGAGTTGCAAGGTCATATAAACCTCCCTGCTCAGTGTGGCTTGGGCAGGAAGGAAAGATAACTAGGTTGCAGGGCCACTAACATCTGTCCTGATTTTCATCTTACAACCTTGAGCTCCATTAAATGAGAAGCAGGACCAGCAAACTGCACAAGTGGGGCTATACTCTACCTGTTGGATTGCTGAATGAAATTTTGGGACCCTGAGCATGATAATTAAGTGGGGGCTGCATGACACAGGAAATGCAACACTTCTGTGTGGTTAGCATTAACCTGGTTTGTGGCTTTGTAGCTCAGGCAAATCCAGCTGCTTTGATTGTTGGATGGTTTGATGAATTCCTGTTATCTCATAGAATTGGAAGACATCCTAGAGGTCATCTAGTCTGACCTGTTGTGTATCCAGAAGCCCAATTAGAGCTATTGCATCAAGTTAGCCATAAGGTGGTTTGCTATTAGCTTAGGTTGGGGAGATGCTAATGCTGTGGTTTATAAACTCTGCTGTAGAGTTGGTGTGTGGTTGTGGCTTCTATGGCTTGGTGTGATATGTGATACATGTAATTGTGAACATTATCTGCTGAATCTGATTGTTAAGGAGATGTTTCTGTGGGTCTCAGGAAGATCTGAATGAAACAAAAAGTTTTGTGGGTTTACTTCTTCCTCACAAATATCTTCATAGGAAGTGTGATTCTATGTAGGTAGTCCTTGACTTACAACCATTCATTTAGTGACTGTTCAAGCAATGGCAATGAAAAAAGTGGCTTATGACCGTTTTTCACACTAAATGACCAATACATCATTCCCATGGTTACAGGATCAAAATTCGGACACTTGGCAACTTGCTCGTAGTAATGACAATTTCAGTATCCCAGGGTCATGTGATCCCCTTTTGCAACCTTCTGACAAGCATGGAGAAACCAGATTCATTTAACAACATGTCACTCACTTAATGACTGCAGTGATTCTCTTAACAACTGTGACAAGAAAGGTTGTAAAATGGACCAAAACTTACTTAACAGCCTCACTTAGCTATAGAAATGTTGGGCTTGATTGTGGTCATAAGTTGAGGATTGATATTATTTCTAAAGCAATCTCAGCCTGGTGACTCTGGATGGCTTACAATGCCTAAAAACACAAGAAAGGATAATTTAAAAATAAAAGAAAGCCCTCATAATTGAAATAACTAATTTAATTACACACATACATATAGTGCCATGTTTCTGAGGCTTCTAGCTGACGAAATCCACCTGAACAACAAACACTTTGGCCTGAGGCAAATGCCAGGTCTTCCAGGCCTTACGGATGGCTAACTTTTAAAATAAAGTATAATCACTTTTAATCAAGCTGGGGGATTTTTAATTTACTGAAAGGAAGAGAACGAAGCAACCTGGGGAAAAGAAAAGGAGCACAGATTAAAAACATAATAGCCATGGTTCCATTTTTGAACACATAATTGAACACATAATTCATAACAATGCTTTACACACACACACACACACACACACACACACACACACACGGCTAAAACTGAAATTGAACTAGGTAGGTAGATAGGTAATAGATTGAGATAGATGATTGATAAATGAATAGATGGATGGATGGATGGAGACAGACACAGACAGACAGCTATAGATAAAGAGAGAGAAATAGACAAAGAGAGAGAATAGATAGATAGATAGATAGATAGATAGATAGATAGATAGATAGATAGATAGATAGATAGATGATAAAGAGAAATACCGTAGATAAAGAGATTAGATAGGAGAGAGAGAGAGTTCTAGATTAGGTGACTTTGGGCCAATCACTAGGAGACAGAATATTACGTATGTCTGTCACCTTGATTTGCTTATAAAGTCATCAAGGCAGATAAAAATTAAATAAATAAATGTCATCTGAAACACAATGTTGTTCCAACCAGTGTCAAGAGTTGTGAAGGTCCTTGATGCTCTCTGAGATTGGTGGGATAATTTGCAGACATTTCATGACCCAACTAGGTGACATCATCAGTGCTTCAAGGGAGTGTGAGGTTTGCTCTGTTTATATTTCATTACATTGTATTTTTATACTATACTATACTATACTATACTATACTATACTATACTATACTATTACTATTACTATACTATACTATACTATACTATACTATACTATACTATACTATACTATACTATACTATACTATACTATACTATACTTATTATATTAGTTCTAAGAGGGAAATAATTCAATTCAATAATATAAATAATATATAAACAGATAGGCACCCTCAGTTCCTTCTAGCATTGATAATGTTACCCAGTTGGGTCATGAAATGCCTACAAATTATACCACCATGATCAGAGAACATTAAGGACTCTACAATCCATCCTTCCTCCTCCTCTTCCTCCTCCCCTGTGAATCCCATTCCCTTCTGGCGCTGCTGATGTTTCTATGAATTCTCGGTTCTCCATGCAAGCAGTTCTCCTTAATTCAATTAAATTCTTTTCATGGAATAGCCAAACACAATTTCTAAAATGCCGATTGTTTAGGGGCTCTTTTAAGGCCACCCATCCTAACTTTGATTAGAAATTCCTGCCTTTCTCAAAGGCCAAGTCGGCACGGAGGTGAGGTGATTAACCCAGAATAAACTATCCCCTTCCTCCTCCTCCTCCTCCTTTCATTCCACGTCAATGATCTGCCCCCCCCCCCCCTGTGTATCTAAAACGCCCCAATATTCAGTCTTTGCCAGCCCTCTCATTTAAATGGTTCGAAAAGGAAAGGAAACCCATTAATTTTCACTGCCCTCCCAAAGACACCCAAACATTGGACCCCGTTGGGCTGAGAGATGATCTGGAGCCTCTCCTGATGACCTCAAGGATGGCTGACCAGGGGAAGACCGAAGTCAACCTAATGAAGAAGTCGGATTTTGACTCTCTGGCTATTGTGGTGTAAATGGGGGTCCTGCCGCCTGCTATTGTTGGACCCTCGAAAGAGAGAGGGTCAGCATTCCGGCTCTGGGTTCCATTTAATCAATCTGATTGGATTAGGGTCACCATGGTCCCTAATAGGGTCAAGGGTTGTGCCCAAGGGGATTAAGAGCTTTGTCAGAGGGGAGATGTAAAGGACCCTGGAGGAGGCTTGTCAATGGGAAAGGAAGGGAGGAACGGAGGCAGGAGGGAAGGGTGGACCTGCCACGCGTAGGGATGGAGTCTGCAAGTAATTCACCTCCTTCCTTCCTTCCTTCCTTCCTCCTCTTCCATCCTTTCTTTTCCTTTCCTTCCTTCCTGTTTCCCTTTCTCTTTCCTTCCTTCCTTTCTCCCATCTTTCTACCTCGCCTTCCGTCCTCTCTCCCTTCCTCCACTCCCTTTTTCCCTTTAATTCTTCCCTCCCTTTCTCCCTCCCTTCTCTTCTTCCTCCCTCCCTCCCTCCCACCTTTCCTCCTCACAGTCCACCTTCTGCCCACTCTCCCTCCCTCCAGCCCCTTCCTTTAATCCTTCCTTCCTTTTCTCCCTTCCTTCTTTCCTTCCTCCCTCCCGTCCGTAGCTCAGGGGTAATCATCTTCCACAGAGACGGGGCCACCACTGAGAAGGCCCTTTAACATGATCCCACCAAATATATTATATATACTTTTATCCCCTTTATAAGTAATTCAAGGTGGTGAACATACCCAATTCTCCTTCCTGCTATTTTCCCCCCAACAACCCTGTGAAGTGGGCTGGGCTGAGAGAGAGGGACTGGCTCAGTCAGCCAACTGGCTTTCATGCCTAAGGTAGGACTAGAACTCACCGTCTCCTAATGATTGGCCCAAAGACACCTAGCCACCTTTTATCCCTAAGGATGAATTACAACTCCCAATCTCCTGGTTATTCCTTATCAGATGCAACACATACAGGCCTGAATTTTCGCCAGAAGACAGTGTGCATGCTGCTATAGTCGTAAGTGTGAGAACCGGTCCTAAGTCATTTTTCCATGCCAGTGTATCTTTGGGCAGTTGCTAAACAAATTGTCGTAAGTGGAGGGCTACATGCATCCTCACCCAGGTATTGCCAGAAAAGCACCTCTATTGTGAGGTGGGTTGAACCTTCCTTGGCAATCCCCAATTCCAGATGATGTCTTGAAAACTTTGCCAATGGCCTCAGGTCTTTAACCCAAGCCATCCTTAAATTTCAGGAATTTCCCTCATCATAAATCAAGACTTCATTGATGTCAAGGAGCTCCTCTTGTCAGTTGCAATAAACTCAGGATACTTGTGGATGTCAGGAAAAGACACATAGCTGTGCCTATCCCCCAGTTTTCTAAGCACTGTAATACGTAAGTCAATCCTTGACTTAGGCCACAATTGAGCCCAACTTTCCTGTTGCTAGGCAAGAAAGTTGTTAAGTGTGTTTTGCTCCATTTCACCACCTTTCCTAGCACCATTGTCAAGCAAAACACTGTAGCTGTTAATTTAGCAATGCAGTTGTTAAGTGAATCTGGCTTCCCCATTGACTTTGCTCATCAGATGGTCACAAAAGGGGATCCCGTGACCCTGGGATACTGCAACTGTCATAAATATGAGTCGGTTGCTAAGGATATGAATTTTAATCACATGACCATGATGTCCAGGAGTCACTTTTTTCAGTGCTGTTGGAACTTTGAACGGTTATAAATTAAGGACTATTGGTGCTTCCTGGTCAATGACCATTTATAGGCATGCTTTTTTATGTGCAGTATATTCCAAAATGCTTTCTCCCACCCCCCACATCCCTTGCATTGAATGCCGGTGGGATTTCTTCTTCTTTTCTTCCCCTCCGAGTCCAAATCTGAATTGCAAAATTGGACATGTGTGAAAGACAGACAAAACACAAAGAATAATTGGATTTCCATAGGGGAATTTGCAAAGCTGAACTTCCTAAAACATCCTTTTATGGAACTGTCATATTGGTTGGACTTCAGGACCCATAATCCTGATCCAAGTGGATTTTCATTGCGTGGGTTTTCTGACATAAGGAATGGGCGCTAAAACTAAGCTCAAAATTTCTGTAGCTAACTGAAATGGTTGCAAAGTCAGTTTTGTCCCATTTTACAACCTTTCTTGCCACTGTTGTTAAGTGAATCAGTGTAGTTGTTAAGTTAGTAACATAGGTTGTTAAGCAAATCTGGCTTCCCCATTGATTTTGATTGTCGGAAGATCGCAAAGGGGGATCCTGTGACTCTGGCAACCGTCATAAATACAAGTCAATTGCCATGCACCTGAATTTTGATCATGTAATCATGGGGACACTGCCATGGTCATAAATGTGAAAAATGGTCATAAGTCCCTTTTTTCACCCACTTCATGACAGCTATGGTGTCCAGAGTTCAAGTGACCTGTTTCTGCGACAATCCAACAAGCAAAGTCAACAGGGAAGCCCGATTCACTCAACAACTGGGTTACTTTCTTAACAATTGAAGTGATTCACTTAACAAAGGTGGCAAGAAAGCTCGCAAAAATGGGGGCACACTTCACTTAACAACTGTCTCCCTCAGCAAGAGAAATTTTGGCCTTCGTTGTGATCATAAGTCAAGGACCACGTGCAATGAGGTGGTAATTTGAGGACTAATATATATTGAATTTGTAGGCTTTGATTTCGGCTCTGGGGAAAAATCCAAGAGAGAACGAGAAAGAGGAAGAAACAAGACATTNTAATATATATTGAATTTGTAGGCTTTGATTTCGGCTCTGGGGAAAAATCCAAGAGAGAACGAGAAAGAGGAAGAAACAAGACATTTTTCAAATCTATTTTTCTGGCATCTTTCTGTTCATTTGAATGTACCCTTTGGATATTTGAAATTTTGCCCAGAAATGGCATGGAACGAAGAGCACTTTAATTAAATTCCTACATCTTATGCACAAAGAAATAGTTAGGCAAATGAGAGAGACATTCATCATGTCCCAGTGAGTCAATGTAAGGAGGCAATTGTCGATTAACATTGGATAGGAAACACCCTCTGCTTTTTAAAAGAAAAGGTAGAGGATGCTGGAACAAGAAAATGGATAATTAAAAGGAGAGATAACATCTCCGAACAATCATGGATAAAGTCTCCCCAGGTGAGAAAACAACTTAGGAAATAGATCAAAACCGCAAAGGATGCTCAAAATCGCAGCAAAAAGCTGCTGGGTTTAGGGGACTAGGAATTTGAAAAAAGATGAAGAAAAGGAAGGAGAATTAAACCTCTGGAGAGGGAAATTAGGAGGGTTAAGAGGTTTAGAAATGATGACCCAACTAGATAACATCATCAAGGCTAGAAGATAGAAGGCCCCCTCCCTTGTAGCAGTGATGATGATATTTAGTTGGGTCATGAAACATCTGCAAGAAACCACAAACAGAGAGCACCAAGGACTCCACAGTCCTCTTCTTCCTCTCCCTCCTCCTCCTCCTCCATCCCCCTCCCCACAAACCCCACTCCTTTCTGCTACTGATGATGTTCCTGCAGAAATATTTGCAAGAAACCCACCCAGCTCAGAGATCACCAAGAATCCCACAGTTCAACCTCAAGCTACAAATATCCTTTTTTTTCCAAAACCAACCTCCTTCTAGCACTGGTGATGTTCCTTAGTTGAGTCAGGAAACGTCTACAAAACAAATCACCAAGCTAGAGGGCCCCAAGGACCCCACAAACCCCTTCCTTCTCTTCCAAACCCCTCCCTTCTAGCCTGATGCTGTTCTCCGGTTGGGTTCTGAAACATCTCCAAGAAAACCACCAAGCCCAGAGACCCTCAGGGACCCCACAAATCAAATGGCTTACAACCATCACATTTGCTTAACATCGCTGCAAAAAAAAAAAAAAGTTGTAAAAGGTCATGATGATCCACTTAATGACTGGCACAACTGACTGTTGTAATGCCAGGCTCAGTTATGATCATAAGTTGAGGAGTCCCTGTCTATCAAAGTCATTTAGTTAATAGCACATGACGTGGAGTTTTGTTTATGGCCAATTGCAATGCACTGAGGTCCAGAATTTGATGACCAATGAAAAAGGGCTCAAAGTAGTCCTCAAACTTACAACCATTTATTTAGTGACTGATCAAAGTTACAGCAGCACTGAAAAACGTGACTTATAACTGTTTTTCACACTTATGACCATTGTAGGATCAACACAGACATGTGATCAAAATTCGGATGATTGGCAACCAACTCATATTTATGATGATCGTAGTGTCCAGGGGTCACATGCTCCTGTTTTGCGACCTTCTGACAAGCAAAGTTGATGGGGAAGCCAGATTTATTTTATAACTGTGTTACTAACTTAACAAACTGCAGGGATTCAAATAACTGTGGCAGTTATTAAGGTGGTAAAATGGAGCTAAACTCATTTAACAGCTTAGCAGTGGAAATTTGGGGTTCCGTGGTGGCCATGTCGAAAACATGCATCTTACAACATGAATCAAACATGCATTTTACAGCATGGCTGGGGAATTTTTTGAGTCGAAGTCAATCCATCTTAAAGCATGCTGGATGGAGGATTCTGGGAATTGGAGTCCCTGCATCTTAAAGTTGCTAAACTTGAGAAAACCTGGCCTCGCCTGATCCAATTATTCTAGAAAATAGGAAAGTGAGTGTCTTTTTTTGAACTTAAACAGCAAACAACAAAACCCCAATCCAAAAGTTTTTGCCCCCCCTCTCTCTGTGGAAAACATCCTTGTTTTAAATCTGGCTAAGAAAAGCATCTCCACTCAGCTTACCTGAGCCTAAAATTCAAGATTTCATCCATCTCGGTTTGACTCCCTCGGATGACCGAGCCGGGAGGGCTTGCAAAGTTGGCCCCGGATACCTGCTGGGGTGACTTTATCCCTATTTTGTGATGAGAACGTCATGGTGCGTTAAGCTCACAATGGCCCGGAGATATTTTATATGAAGATGGCTTTGGTCCCTGATTAGCAAGACCCCGAAGTAAGTCATAGCAACGTAAAACTATGCGTCGCTCGCCGGCAAATGGGAAATTCTCCATTCAAATGGTGGCATCGAACAATTGCGAGGGCGTGTGAATTGTGGGGAGGAAAACACATTCTGCTTGATACCCGGGGCCTTAATCTGCTCGTCGCTGGGATATTGTGCTCCAAGCAGACCCCAGCAGGGTGGTGGGGCGAAGGTCCCCCTCTACGGCCCCTTTTTCTTGGCCTGAGTTAATGATATACTGATGTTGTAGCCTCCCCCAGCAAGACGAAACAAGGTGTGGGTGAAAAGTGGGGTCTTGTGAACACATCCTAAAAGACTGAACATTTTTGATGGAGAGGTTGCAGATCACCACCTATGGTGGGGCAGGGAGGGGACCCTGTGCAAAACATGCCCAGTGCTCCACTTTGCCATAAGGCTAGACTTAAATATACTGAAAAGCAGGATCCTCGGCCTACGACACCAATTGAGACCAAACTTTCAGTTGCTAAACGAAACAGTTGTGGGTGTGAGTTTTGCTCCATTTTTCTTGGCCCAGTTATTAAGTGGATCACTATGGTTGTTGGTAACCCTGTTATTAAGTGAATCTGGCTTCTCTATTGACTTTGCTTGTCAGAAGATGAAATGACCCAGGGATATTGTGACCATCGTAATATGAATCTGTTGCCAAACACCTGAATTTTGATCACATGACCATGGGGATGCTAGAACGGTTAAGTCTGAAAACTGGTCATATGTCACTTTTTCCCCTATCCGACCCACCAGAGAGGGGAGGGAGGTATGCTATGAATCTCATTTAAGGAGGTCCATCCAATGTTATCTAGAAGGGCCTTCTCTGCAGTGGCCCCCTCCCTGTGGAACAGCATTCCTGCAGAGACAAGGTTGGTTCCTCTTCCTCCTCCTCCCAAACCCTCTTCCCTTGTAGCATTGATAATGTTCCCTAGTTGAGTAATGAGACGTCTGCANTTGGTTCCTCTTCCTCCTCCTCCCAAACCCTCTTCCCTTGTAGCCTTGATAATGTTCCCTAGTTGAGTAATGAGACGTCTGCAAGAAAACTGTCCAGTTCAGAGAGCCCCAAGGGACCCACAGTCGTCGTCTTCCTCCTCCTCCTCCTCCTCCTCCCTGCAAACCCCACTCCTTCCTAGCATGATGATGTTTCCTAGTTGGGTCATGAAATGTCTATAAGAAAACCAGCAAACTCAGAGAGCACTGAGGATACCCAAGGAGACTAGTTTGATTGTTGTCATTGGAGATATCTGTATATTGACTTTTCTCCCGGGCTCTTTTGTTCCCATAAGCTTTCCTCAGTCACTGTGACTGAACCCTAATCCTGGCCTTAAAGAAAATCAAAATCAAATTAATTGATTGATTAAGTAGAAACCTGCTGTGATATGATGCCTGCTCCATGATCAGAGCCTATTTGTGTGTCCATATCAAAACAACAGGAATAAAAAGTGAATTGTCTCTGGAGTTAATTTTGGAAGTTGCCCAGATCTGATCTTTGGGAAATCAAATTTTGATCTGAAGGTGCACAATTTACCATGTTCTTACAAACTTGCCATGTTGCCTAAGTAACATATGTTCCACCTACTGTGAAGCAGATACACCATTTCTTGGCAGGGATCTTGGTTTTAATAACTTTCCTGAAATTATTAAATGGGTTATTTATCTGAAATGAGCATCAGGTGCCCTGAGGATAATTTTATGCACCCATTCAAATATGACAAGGTCTTATCAAACAGTTTCAACAAAGCTCAAGCACAAAATTGAATTTTTGGATGCCTGTTAGAAGCTACAGCGACGTACAACCCTTTGTTCAGCAACTGTTCAAAGTTACAGCGGCACAGAAAAAAAGGGGACCATGCCTCGTACTTATGACTATCGCAGCATACCCATGTTCATGTGATTAGAATTCAGGTGCTTGGCAAATGGCACGTATTTATGAGGGTTGCAGTGTCCTGGGATCATGTGATCCTCTTTTGCAACCTTCCCAGCCAGCTTCTGATAAATAAAGTCAATGGAGGAAGCTGGATTCATTTAACGACCATGTGACTCACTTAACAACTGCAGAGATTTGTATGAGAATTGTGGCAATAAGGGTCAGGCTGCCTTGGTTAGCAACGGATATTCTCATCCCAATTGCAATCGTAAGTTGAAAGTGCAAAATGGGGCAAAACTCACTTAACAGCTGTCTCACTTAACAAAATTTTCAGCTCAATTGTGATTGTAAGTCAGTACCAGCTACACTGTACAGGAAGGAAGTCCTGAAAAAGTGACTTATCACCATTTTTCACACTTACAACCACTGCGGCACCCATATGGTCACGTGATCAAAATTCAGATGCTTGGCAACATATTCATATTTATGATGGTTGCAGGGTCCTGGGGTCACGTGATTCCCCCTTTTGTGACCTTCTTACCAGCAAAGTCAATGGAGAAGCCAGATTCGCTTAACAACTGTGTTAAATTAACAATGGCAGGAATTTACTTAACAATGGCTAGAAAGGTCTTTAAATAGAGCACAATTCACTCAACAACTATCTTGCTTAGCAATGGAAATTTGAGGCTCAATTGTGGTTGTAAGTTGAGAACAACTTATATTGCAGTTTTTTCAATATGAGCTTATTTACCTTGGAGAATGTCTTAAGTATGAGATGAAAATTAAAAGAATAATATTTGCATCTCTTATTATCCATTTGTTGAATGCATTTTGGAGCACTTTTGACTTCTTTCCTTTGCCCTTTTATTTCAGCTTATATCTTAATGTTTGATTCTGAATTTTATATATATATATATATATATATCTTAAGTTTTTGCG
>BHFT01044812.1:0-46815 GCA_004320025.1 Laticauda laticaudata
TATATATGTATGTATGTATAATCTTTACATATATATGGGCTACCACCATTTTGAATTTTTTGCCCTGCTTCTCTTTATTGCTAAGGATTTTTTTTAATTATACAAATGCTTGAAGCAAACAATCTGTTTCTACAGATCCCATCGCGATGAAATCATGAAGATACATGGAAAAATTTCCTTCCCTAGACACCTAGGTTTCCCGGGGCAAAGGGAGAGAGATTGTTTTTTTTTTTTTTNATTGTTTTTTTTTTTTTTCAAACAGAAAAAAAATAGAATAAAATAATAATCTCTTATGATTCCTCAGGAACATATAGTGCAGCAATCAAAACTATTAAACCTTGGCAAGGCACCAGGTTGAGGTGGAAATTATCCCAGAAGGAAAAAAATATATCGACTTGGAAGTTTTTTTAACCTGCCTGTAATTTAAGGAGAACGCCATAGATGCGTGGGAAGCCAAACCTGAAGGCTGGAAGGGAATTAAACAAGATGGGAGGAATAAAACTGCAATTTTCGGATCCTTGCTTTCGGCGAAAATATTGAGCACATTGGAACCCAAATATTGATTCGGAATTGCTTTTCGCTTTTTTCTTTTTGTATGCCAAGAGCAAATGCCTGCCTAGATAGGTGCTATTGACTGTCTCTCAATTTCTGCAGGCTGAGATGGATCTGAGTTGTGGTTCTGAATGATACCTGCACAAACTAAAAAAAAACCCCCCCCGTTAAAAATAATATACAAGGGTTAGGGTTGGAGGGAGTCCTTGGTGCGCTCTGAAATTGGTGGTCTTGCAGAGGTTTCGTGATCCAACTAGGGAACATCATCAGTGCTAGAAGGGAGGAAGAGAGCTGTGGGGTCCTTGGTTTTTGATTGCAGACCTTTCTTTACCCAACTAGGGAACATCAGTGCTAGAAGGGAGTGGAATTTGCTCCCGATTTATATACAGTAACTTGCCCTGTGGCCAGGGTGCGGTGTTCTTGGTAGAACCTTGAGGATTCTGTTTTCTGGTGAATTGTTTGTCTGGTCTATTAGGGATGGATAGACCTCTCCTACATAAACCTAGAAAAAAAAGAGAGGAAACAGTGAAAACAGAGAAAACTTAGCTGTGTAAAGGTGGCTTATCTCACTGTGTCCATGGATGGCTGAGGTGTCTGAAGGCCAAACTTTCAGGAATTCCCTTGCCTTTTTGGAGTTTAATTGGAGTAGGATACTCATAGATACCCATTCGCAGATACACAATTCACAGTTAGCAACTGTAACAAGAAATATCGTAAAATGGGGCAAAACCCACTTGAACAGCTGTCTTACTTAGCGACATAAATTTTGGTCATAAGTTGAGGACCATCTGTATCAGACATTGGTGAATATTGTGTGAATATAAGCCCTACTGTACTGGCTGGGGATTATGGGAGTTGAAGGCCCACCTTATTCAGGGCCTGAGGTAAGGAAGATTGCTTTGGTGCTCTACCAAAACCTGTCTAACCGCCTTCTGGAGTTGGCTAGGATTAAGCAAGCATTTGCTGTTTCTCCTTAATTGCCTGCTTCCTGAATTAATCTGTTTGGGGGTTCATATAATCCAGGGAGCCCTCTGTTAACCAAGCAGACTGGACTGAGTACTAACCATGCTTTGCAGGTATGCAACATAACTGCTAGAAGATTAACCAACATGTTTCTAAGGTGATGTCAACTTAGGCAACAAATAATTTTAGTGTGGTATGCAAAGTTATTTTGCATTTTAATTCCTGGTTTGGAGTGAAGCCCCAGAGCCATAAAGTGAAATAAATACAAATGGAAGTGTCTTTTTTAAAAAATGACTGCAAGTCAGGACAGACAGTCCTTGACCTACAGCCACAATTCAGCCCAAAATTTCTGTCGCTAAGCAAGACAGTTGCTGAGTGAGCTTTGTTCCATTTTACGACCTTTCTTGCCACAGTGTTAAGTGAATCTCTGCAGTTAAGTTAGTCATGTGGCCATTAAATGAATCTGTCTCAACCCTTGGCTTGGCTTGTCAGAAGGTTGCCAAAGGGGATCACATGACCCAGGGGCACTGTGACTGTCATAAATATGAGTTAGTTGCCAAGTGCCTGAAATCTGATCACGTGACCATGATATTGCTGTTGTAACTTTGAATCATCTCTAAGCAAACTGTTGTAAATCAAGGACTACCTGTGAATCAATAAAAATAAATAAAATAAAAATAAATAAAATAAACAGAACAATGGTCATAAGCTACTTATTTATTTATTTATTTTTGTCTTAACGAATGTTCTATTATCCCTATTCATTTTTGTATCAATACTTATGTACCTAACATATAAGAAAAATAAAAAATATTTAAAAACCAATAGGACAGGGATGGTAGGCACGTTGGTGCGCTTATGCAGGCCCCCTATGGACCTCTTAGGAAAGGGGTGAGGTGAATAGTAGACAGTGCCATGTAACTTCAGTCATTAAAGGAACTGTAATAAGTCTCGGACTATCTGTAGAAGTGAAGAGAAACACTATTTATTCATCAAATTTTTACATCATCCATCTTACCTTAAGTGGCTCTTGGCACTTTACACACGATCCAGGGTAGTTCTCAAGTTATAACCACAATGGATCCCAACATTTTTGTTGCTAGGTAAAACATTTGCCCCATTTTACAACTTTTCTTGCCACAGTTTTTAAGTGAATCAATGCAATTGCTATCGTACTAAAACATTTGTGAAGTGAATCCAGATTCCCTGTTGACTTTGCTGGTCAGAAGGTCTCAAAGGGGATCACATGACTCCAGGAGACACTGCAACTGTCATAAATATGAATCAGTAGCCAAGCATCTGAATTTTGATCAGGTGATCTCAGGGATGTGGCAATGGTTGTAAGTACGAAAAACGGTCATAAGTCACTTTGTTCAATGCTGTTGTAACTTTGAATTGAAAGTGTAACTTTCACTAAGTGAACTGCTGTAAGTCGAGGACTATCTGTAGAAGTGAGGAGAAATACCTTTATTATTCTTATCAATCTTAAAATATCTGTTTTATTTATGTTATTTATTGATCAAACTTCAATATCGACCATCTTATCTAAGTGACTGATTACCCACAACACAATAAAACCATGTAAAAGAATGGTTAGAAGAACAGTTAAAAGAAATTTAAAATAAGGTTGCAAGTTAAAAGATAATCCTGTGGTGCCCTTAAGCAGGAGGTGAGAGCCTAAATCATTGCTTCAACTATCCCCTTCATCATGGGTGGACTTTAACTCTCAGAATTCCCCAGCCATCATGAAGTTGAAGTCCATCCATCTTATGGTTGCCAGTTGTGAAGGACACGATGCTACAGCTATGGCAGCCTAGCAAATATCCCAAGAGATCATTGGTCAAGAAGGTTTCATTCTGTGCTGTAGATACTCTTCAAACTGAATTCTACAGACCTTTCTCATCCAAGGAGAACTGCTGGCTTTCTTTTCTTAAGGGCTTCTATCTCCAAGGTCACCCTTCAGAGAACAAGACTTTCACCAGCCCCTTGGATGGATGGATGGATGGATGGATGGATGGATGGATGGATGGATGGATGGATGGATAAATGGATGGAGGAAAGTATGGATGAGTGAGATGACGGATGGGATGATGCATGGATGAGATGGGGATAGGATGGATGGATACATGGGATGGCAATAGGATGGTGGATAGATGGGAGGATGGATGGATGGATGGATGGATGGATGGATGGATAAATGGATGGAGGAAAGTATGGATGGGTGAGATGACGGATGGGATGATGCATGGATGAGATGGGGATAGGATGGATGGATACATGGGATGGCAATAGGATGGTGGATAGATGGGATTATGGATGGATGGATGGATGGATGGATGGATGGATGAGATGACAGATGGGACAGTGAGATTGACAGATGAGATGAGGATTGGATGGTGGATGGATTAGATGATGGATGGATAGATAGATAGATAGATAGATAGTTAGATAGATAGATAGATAGATAGATAGATTAGGGTGAGGTGACAGATGGGATGATGTATAGATGAATGAATGAATGGTATGCTATCAAGTCATTTTCAACACTAGTGATCACCTAGACATAATTTCTCCAGGATGATTTGTCCCTAAGCTGGTCCTGCAGGTCTTCCATTGATGCACCCATTACAACCATAATTGATTTGATCCCCCTTCTCCTGGTCACCCTCTTCTTCTCTTTCCTTCCATCTTTTCCAACATTGTTGACTTCTCAAGGAAGCTGAATCTTTGCATTGATTTACTGATTGATTATCTGCTATCAATTTGGTGTCAAGTTTCAATGTCCAAATAGACCTTCTCCAGGAAGATCTTTCCATAACCTGATCCTTCAAGTTCCATCAAGTGCTTCCATCCTGACTGTAACTCAGTCCATCACATTTATTCCTGGTTGTCCTCTTCTACTTTTCTTTTCCACCTTTCTTTGCACTATAGACATCTCAAAGGAGCTGATTGTTTGCATTAATTTATAGATGATATACCAAGTCACTATTGAGTCTTAGTGACCAGACAGATCTATCTTTTCCTGGAAAGTTTGTCCATGCCCTGCCCTCCAGGTCTTCTTTCATTGGTGGCCCCCATCACTGTTATTGAGTCTGTCCACCTTGCTGCTGGCTGTCTTCTTTTTCGTTTCACCTTTACTTGCATTATGGACTTCTCAAGGGAGCTCACTGTTCCCATTGGTTGATCGATGGCATATCATCAGTGTTGAGTCTTTTTTTTAAAACAAACTTTATTGATTACAAAACCAAAATATCAAACAAACACAACACACAGAAGAAAGGAATCGAAAAAAAGAAAGTGGGCTTACTTGCAAATTCAAAATAGATATAGCCAGGACAAAAAAAAAATATTGGAATTTATACTAAGGCACAACAAATAGATAAAATTTTATTAGATAAAAAAAATATAACTAAATTTTATAATTATTTACTAGAGACAGAATAAGAAGAGGAAGTAGTCAGAGGCAACATGGAGCAGAAACATAGGACGTAGCATTATATTATTAGGAAAATGTTTGGACAAGGAATAATAAAATTACAAGATCAGCAGCATATAAAGAAACTGCCTATAAAATGTTTTATAGATGGCATCTCTCACTCTTGAGAATAGTGAAAATGTCTCCTAACACGAATACGAATTGCTGGAAATGTAAAAAGAAACGGAACATTTTTTGATATGTGGTGGTCCTGCACTGAAGCCCAAAGATACTGGCATAGAATAAAAAAATGGTTAGAGGAAATAATGGCGGAGCAAATAGAATTAAAACCAGAATTCTTCCTATTGGGGATATTTAATAGACAAACTCATAAAAATGTTCAATATATAATACTGCATATTCTTACTGCAGCCAGAATAACCTTTGCACAGTGTTGGAAACAAGCAGATATTCCAACAGGGGAGATGGTCATAAAGAAGATAACAGCCTGTGCAGAGATGGAAAAGTTAACCTTAGCACTTAAGGAAAAAGAAACATCAGAATATTATAGAAGCTGGGAATGCTGGTATGATTGGATAGAACAAAAATAGAAAATATATTAGGAAATAACGTAAAATGTAAATCATAATGATATATTCGCAATAAGATGTATTTGTAAATGTATCATCAATATTGATAACAAACAAGGAACCATAGACTGTCGACAGTAGAACTGTTAGCTTTTTAATCACTTTCTTTTTTTCCATCAGTGTTGAGTCTTAATGACATTCCGTAGTTCTACCTTCTCCTGGAAAGTCTGTCCAAGGAGCTGATTGTTTGATTAATTGATCAAGTCACTGTTGACTCTTAGGGACTACACAGATCTGTCTTCTCTTGAAAGGTCAATCCTCATTGTGGTCTTTCAGATCTTCTGACAGTGTCTCCATCACTACTATAAGTGAATCCATCCACCTTCCGCTGGTCTTTCTTTTCTTTTTTTCCATCTTTCCTTGCACTATGGACTTCTCAAGAGAGATGATTTCTTGCCTTGATTGATGGTGCACTATGAATCACTATTGACTTTTAATGACCACACAGATCTATCTTCTCCAGAAAATCTGCCTTCATCCTTCAAGTCTTCCAAAGGTGCCCCTATCACCAGGGCAAACTGAGTCTAACCACCTTTTCATCGCTGTTTTCTTCTCTTTCCTTCTACCTTTACCAACATAATTAAGGTCTTCTCCAGAAAGCTGGCTCTTTGCAACAATTGAATGTTGGATGGATAATGTGCCTTCAAGAGTGTTGCCTTTGAGCAGCTACCCAAATAGAACTTCTTGATAAAGACCTGTGTCCAACCTAATCCTTCAACTCTTCTACCGATTCCTCCGTTAGCACCATAACTGAGTCCATCCAACTTCTGCTGGTCCTCCTCTTCTCTTTCCTCCCACCATTCTAAGACATGTCCAACTGCTCTACAAGGTTCCTCCACAGTGGCTCTGATGCACAAGGAGGGAAGTCTGTCAAATTGTGGAGACTTTGCATACCCTTGTTTCAAAAGCTTTGCCTTCCACCCCCTTCTGCCCATTCCCAGCCCACCCCCAGTCCTTCCAGAAGGCCTACCATGAACATCTCAAGTCATGACCTGCTTCTTGTCATGGCTACACCTCTGGCGAACCACCCAGGCTGGCTAACAAATATGCCCCCAGCCCCCTCAGCTCTTATCTCCGTCAAAGGGCTTACATTTTTATATGGCATCTTAATAACCCTTCACTTCCATTACAACTGCGTTCCTCTCATCCTCTTTTGCTCTTCTGCAAAGCCTGAGGCACCTCACTGGAGCTCAGAAGGGTCAGGTCTGTTCTGAAGCATCCGGGCAGGGGTGGGTGAGAAACTAGAAGGTCTTTCGGAGACCCCGGGGGCTTTGTCTCGTCTTTCTCTGTCCCTGTTCAAAGCTGCAAGAAAGAGGAGATCCTTTCAAAGATATTTTGATAGGGCCACCAAGAAGCCTCTGAAGAAATAGAGCCCTAACTATTGTGGATTTTCTATTGGCATGGCACGCTGGAACAGTATATCTCCACCTTGGCACCTTGAAAGTGGGTGGACTTCAACTCCCAGAATTGCCCAGCCAGTGTGAGGAATTGTGTGATGCAACAGTGTGATGCATGTTGCCTGGGGAATTCTGGGAGTCCACACATCTTTAACCTGCCAGGATTGAGAAGGTTGCTTCTGAGAAAACCTTAGAAAGGAGTAATCTTTTCTTTTCCTTTCCGTTCCTCTCCTTCCTCCCTTCTTTCTGCCTCCCTTCCTTCCTCCTCCTTTATCTTCCTCCTTCCCTCCCCCTTCCCCCTCCTTTCCTTTTTCCCTTTCTTTTTCTCCTTCCCTCCCTCCCTCCCCCCCTTGTCATTCTCTTTCCTTCCTTCCCCTTCCTTTTTCTCTCTCTTGTCTTCTCTTTTCTCTCCTCGCTCCTCTTTCCATCCATCATTCTGGCTGGGGAATTCTAGGAGTTGAATTCCACACATCTTCAGGCTGCAGGGAAACACCAGATTAAAGAAATGTGTGAATGGGCCCATTAAAGAGAATCACCCGATTTGTTTAATATGAAATCAGATTTTATATACTTGGTCAAATAAGTGGATGTGGTCTGGCTCGGCCTTAAATCACAATAAGTGGGTTACATTCACTAAGATAAAAGTAGCTACCCACATTATGGTTAAGCAAATAATATGGGTGTGAATTGTCTCTTTGGATATGTGTCTGAGATGGTACAATTAAAATGAAAATCCTGGAAGCTTCGTGATTTTGAAAAAGCTGTGGGCGGGTGATCTTTAATGTAAAAATTTAGAATGGCCTTTAAGGTAGCATATTGGAATTTTGGTTTATCTTTGTACAAGCCTGAGGGAAACAGCCAGAGGGCAGGTGTGAATTTAAAGATATCATAAAACAGCATTTATAGTGTGGCTGATAACCCTTTCCAGGTCAAGAGGGAAATTTCCATTTGCTACCTGTTTTGATCAGTGCACAACTATTTTATTTTATATGTAATATAATATTATATTATACTATCTGATATTATGCTATATTATGCTGTATGATATAAAGCTATATAATATATGATGTTATATTACATGATGTTATATGAGATTACATTTTATTTTTCGCTTTATTTTATTTTTCATTTATTATTTTATTTTTTATTTATTTCGTTGTATTTTTATTGTCTTAACATATTTATTTTATTTTATTTTATTTGGTTTTATTTTACTCTATTTTCCTTTCCTTTCTGTTCTGCACTAGTTTGCTTTGCTTTACAGGCAGTCCTTGATTTAAGACCACAATTCTGCTCAACATTTCTATTGCTAAGTGAGATACTTGTTAAGTGAGTTTTGCTCCATTTTACGATCTTCCTTGCCACTGTTGTTAAGTGAATTACTACAGTTGATCAATTAGTAACCCCGGTTGTTAAGCGTATCTGACTTCCCCATTGACTTTGCTTGTCAGAAGGCTGCCAAAGGGGATCATGTGATCCTGGGATGCTGCGACCGTCATAAATACGAGTCAGTTTCCAAGCATCTTAATTTTGATCACGCAACCTGGGGATGCTGCAATGGTTACAAGTGTGAAAATGGTCATCAGTTCCTTTTTTTTATTGCAGTTGTAACTTCAGTCACTAAGTGAATGGTTATAAATTGAGGATTACCCATAATCCCAGCCAGAAGAGGCAATAATCACTTGTTCCACATCCCTAGACTTCAGTACTGGCAGTTTTTAAGAAGAAATTAGACCACTATTTGTCTGAAATAGTATAGGGCAGGGGTGTCCAACTCAAAGACCAGGAGCCAGGGCCGGGGCCAGGTAGATCTGGCCCACAGGGACGCCCTGGAAACAGTGAAGGACTGGCCCACAATGCCTCTGCCAGCAAAAATGGAGCCTGGGAGGGCCGTCCTTGGCCCACCTGGGCTCCATTTTCAGCTGTGATGGCCTCCTGAAGCCCTCTTCCAGAGAAAATGTAGCCTGGGCAAGCCTCCCCAAGCTCCATTTTCATTGGCAGAGGGCTGCAGAAAGTCATTGCAGCCAAAAACGGAGTCTGAACGAGTGATGTCAAGTTGGCCATGCCGACCTAGGGCACTCAACCCCGGCCAAACACAACCCTGATGCGGCCCTCAATGAAATCGAGTTTGATATCCCTGGTATAAGGTTTTCTGCAAAGACCTCCAGGGTCTCTTCCAACCTTGTTATTCTGTTACAGATAGTCCTTAATTTACAGCAGTTCATTTAATGACCATTTAAAGTTACAAAGCCTCTGAAAAAAGTGAGTTATGACCATTTCTAACACTTATAGCCATTGTAGCATCCCCATGGTAACATGATCAAAATTCAGAATTTTGGCTGTTGATTCACATTTATGATAGTTGCAATATACTGGTTACCTTTTCCGATCTTCTGACAAGTAAAGTCAGTGGAGAAGCCAGGACAACTGTTAACAACTGCTGTGATTCACTGAACAACCATCGCAAGAAAGGCAGTGAAATGAGGCAAAACTCAATTTCTCACTTGGCAACAGAAATTTTGGCCTCAGTTGTGGTCATATGTCGAGGATTGGTAGTATTCTTTCAGTCAGCACGTTGAAGAGATGGTTGATTGCAGTGGTTTCCCACACACCCCAATCTCAGTGGAGCTGTTTCCTTTTTTCCACAGCCACCCGGGAATCAGCCTTCGTCCATGCCATCGCGTCAGCCGGAGTGGCTTTCGCTGTCACCCGATCCTGCGCAGAAGGATCCTCCACGATCTGTGGCTGCGACAGCCGTCACAAAGGTCCCCCTGGAGAGGGGTGGAAATGGGGTGGCTGCAGTGAGGATGTGGAGTTTGGCAGCATGGTGTCGCGGGAATTTGCGGACGCACGAGAGAACCGGCCGGATGCTCGCTCGGCCATGAACAGGCACAACAATGAAGCAGGACGGACGGTAAGGATTATGGTCCTCTTGTTTGCGTTCCCTTAACGGGGTCCGCATCAAACTTTTCCTTCGGATTTGAGATTGACGTACAGACATGTCCACGCATCATGGCAAGGACACACAAGCCAACTATTCCACTTCCAGTACAGGTAGTCCTCGACTTACTATCACAATCGGGACCTGAATTTCAGTTGCTAAGTAAGGCAATCAATGACCCTGGGACACTGTGACCATCATAAGTATGAGTCAGTTGCCAAGTGCCTGAATTTTGATCACGTGACCTTAAGGGATTCTGCAAGGGTCCTAAGTCACTTTTTTTTCAGGGCTGTGGCAACTTCCAACGGTCACTAAACAAAGGCTTGTAAGTTGAGGACTTCCCGTACAAATATTATGGTCAATTAATCTTCTGCTTCTTTGTCCCCTCTTTCTTTGTTTCTCTCTTTCTTTCCTTCATTCTTTTTCTTTCTTTCCTTCTCACTCCCTCCCTTCCTTTTTTTCTTTCTTTTTTTCTTTCTTTCTTTCTTTCTTTCTTTCTTTCTTTCTTTCTTTCTTTCTTTCTTTCTTTCCTTCTTTTTCTTTCCTTCCTTCTTTCCTTCCTTCCTCCTTCTCTCCCTCTCACCCTTCCTCCCTCCTTCTCTCTCTTTCTTTCTCTCTTTCTCTCTTTTTCAGTCCATCATAGACCACATGCATCTCAAATGCAAGTGCCACGGCCTGTCTGGCAGCTGTGAGGTCAAAACCTGCTGGTGGTCTCAACCAGACTTCCGGGTCATCGGCGACTACCTTAAAGATAAGTACGACAGTGCTTCTGAGATGGTGGTGGAGAAACACCGAGAATCCCGCGGCTGGGTTGAAACCCTGCGCCCCAAATATAATTTCTTCAAAGCGCCCACGGAGAGAGACCTGGTCTACTATGAAAACTCCCCCAATTTTTGCGAGCCCAATCCTGAAACCGGCTCATTCGGCACCCGCGATCGAATATGCAACATCACCTCACACGGCATCGATGGCTGTGATCTGCTGTGTTGCGGCCGCGGACACAACACGAGGACTGAGAAGAGGAAGGAGAAGTGCCATTGTATCTTCCACTGGTGCTGCTATGTCAGCTGCCAGGAATGTATAAGGATCTATGATGTTCACACGTGCAAGTAAAAAGGAATAACCTGCTCCATCATCGGAGATGAACCAGAAGGAACTTTTCTTTTCTTTTTTTTTTTTAGTTGGGGGAAAAAAACAACTTCTTGAGAGTGAATGAAGACAAACGGAGAGAGAGAGAGACAGAGAGAGAGGGAACAAGAAGTTAAAATGGGTGGACTTAGGATAGTTCTAATGTCTTCTAGGTCATCACACCTGGAAGTTAACTTTGCAATGCCATCAACGAGAGAAACGAACAAATGGGTCATTCATTCTCACTATCGTTCTACAGAGAAGAGATGGTGATTTCTTTAACTAGACATAGAATTGGGTCAGAGGGTGCTCTGTAGTTGACTTCTGGGGGTGTCACCCCTTCCTTCTTTGAAACCACAAGTCACCAGATTTGTATATGAATTCTGAACTCGGAAGACGATTCTATGCGAGGATCCTCCTGTTACAGCACCAATGTCAACCAGGACTTTAACTGTTGTATAGGATTGAAAACGGTCCACAGGTGATGGTTTATCAAAGATCTCCCGTCACTTCTTGAGGGAACTAAAAGGATCTGAAGAGACCCTTTACTCTGTAGATGGGCCATGTGTGTTGTCTCCCAAACTGGATGATAAGTGTCTCGTACCATTATTGGAGGTGATATTTCCACCACACTTTGAGGAGACAATTGTGCTCGTACAGCATGTTGGAGAAAAGACACACATACATACACACACAGGCACAGACACAGACCGTGGGTCAAGTAGGACTCTCTTGTGCTGCCTGGAATCAGTCTCGAGGACATTTGTTTATTCTCGTTCAGGGTGCGAGAAATCGTCTCGTAGTGCTGGGCTTGTTAGCTATGCTTGGACAATATGGATCCAATAAATTGTTCTCTTGTGATCGATGCCTTATTGTATGGTTAGCCAACAAATATTGTATTGCCGTGGTAGAGAGAAAGGGGAAACCGGGTCCTTCTCTCTGAATAGTCTTCATCTTTATTTGAGCCATGCAAGACATGAAATAAAATGTTGAATCCATGGTCATCACTGATTTGATGGGTTTTTGATTTCAAGTTAAAATGTCCGCCTGCTGTGCGCCCGTTGTCCCGCGTCAAAATGCTTCTTCCACATGTCTGCACCTGGGGTACAGTTAGTCCTCAACTTATGACCACAGTTGAGCCCAAAATTTCCGTTGCTAAGTAAGACAGTTGTTAAGTGATTTATGCCCCTTTACCTGAACTTTTTGGCCCCCGTTGTTAAGTCAATCACACAGTGGGTTAAGTTGCTTCCCCTGCTGACTTCCCTTGTGAGAGGTTTGCAAATGGGGATCATGTAACTATGAGACAGCGCAAGCATCATAAATATGGGCCAGTTGCTAAAATGTCCAAATTTTGATCCCTTGACTCTGAGGATGCTGCAACAGTTGTGTGCAAAACAGTCATAAGTCTCTTTTTCAGTGCTGTTGTGATTTTTGGACAGTCACTAAGCAAATGGTTGTAAGTCGAGGACTACCTGTAGTTATATTCTGGCAGATTCTAGAATAGAGTTACCTAAATCTTTTCCTGCACAATTAATGACAACCAAGTTGTGTACTCCCAGTTGCATTCAGAGAGTGTCCAGATTGGAAAAGAGAAAGGATTCATGAAGACCAAAAGTTCCTCAAATATCTATTTTTGGAATCATGCACAACAGATAAGCACAGATGACCTCAAGGCATAGAATTACAGAATAACAGAACTGGAAGAGACCTTAAGGTCTTCTAGTCTAGCCCCCTGCTTAAGTAGGAGACCCTATATTATTCCAGACAAATTCTTGAAAGCCCCCAGTGTTGGTACACCCAGAACTTCTGGAGGCAAGCTGTTCCACTGGTTAATTGTTCTCTATGTTAGGAAAATTCTCCCTAGTTCTAGGTGCTTCTCTCCTTGATTAGTTTCCATCTGTTGCTTCCTGTCCCCTCCTCAGGTGCTTTGGAAAACAGGTTAACTCCCTCTTCTTTGTGGTAGGCCCTCAAATATTGGAGCACTGCTATCATGTCACCCGCAAGTCCTTCTTGTTTTTAAACTAGACATACTAAATTCCTACAACCGTTATTTAAAAATTTTAGCCTCCAGTCCCCTAATCATCTTTGTTGCTCTTCTTTGCACTCTTTGCAGAGTCACAGCATCTTTTTTTATATTGTGGTGACCAAAACCAGATGCAGTATTCTAAGTGTGGTCTTACCAAGGCATTATAAAGTGGCATGAACACTTCACATGATCTTGATTATATCCCTCTATTAATTTGCCTAGACTGGCTATGGAGTCCAGAGAAGCCCATAGAGTCTTCCCAAGTATGCTTAGGTAGCATTTCTACAGACATCTAGGGGATCACACACTTTTGAGAAAAAAAGCAACACAAATGCAGAGTTGCACGGTCATTGTGCATGTTCTGCACCTTTGTGTTCATGCTCATGGTGTCACAATACTGTACACCAATGAAAGGAAGGTGCTTGTGTTGCTGTGGTGGAACACTTATTTGAAGGCCCAACAAATATTAGAAATAGTGTTCCAGGGAACACCTATATGGTTAAGCACCACCATCTCCATAGGTGCACTGACCCCAGGCAATGGTCAACTTACTGCCAAAGAGATAGCATAAATTGAATCCCATAAATTGAGACCAGGTGACTGAACACTGATATGATAAAATATTTGTTGTTTAGGATTGAACTAGCGGGTCCTTAATGTTCTCTGAACTTGGAGGAGGAGGGGGAGAACTGTGAGGTCCTTGGTGTTCTCTGAGCTTGGAGGTTTTCTCGCAGACATTTCATGACCCAACTAGAGGACATCTTCAGTGCTAGAAGAGAGGAGGAAGTTTCAAGGAGGAGGAGGAGACGAAGGAAGAAGAAGAGGAGGAGGAGAAACAAGAGGTGGAGGAGTGTTTGATCCTTGGTTCTCTCTGAACTTGGAAGTTTGCCCGCAGACATTTCATGACCCAATAAGGGAACATCTTGAGTGTTCGTAGGGAGGAGGAGGAGGAAGAGGAGGAGGGGTTGGGTCCTGGGGTGCTCTCTGAGCTTGGAGGTTTTCTCGTAGACATTTCATGACCCAATTTTAGAACATCTTCAATGCTAGAAGGGAGCGGGGATGTTGCAACGATTATCAAGTGTGAAAAATGGTCATAAGTCACTTCAGTGCATTGTAACTTCAAACGCACTAAACCAATTGTTGTAAGACAGGGACTGCCTGTAGCAGAGCCAAGCCTGCAAGGCAGCCATCAACCATGTCCAAACAATCCATGAGATTGTGTGTAATTTTCACAACATGCGTAACGTAATTGGACAGTGGTTTGATTTTTTTGGGTCATGGTTAAGTGAATTAGTGATTTGTTAAGTGAAACATGTCATTAGCAAATTCAGCTTCCTGCCCCCTCTTGACTTTGCTTGTCGGAAGCTGGTTTGGAAGCCCACCCCTAGTATTTACTGGGATGCTGCAACTGTCATAAGTACATGCCAGTGGCAAAGTATTCAAATTTTGATCATGTGGCCATGGGGATGCTGCAACCATTGTAAATGCAAGGACTGGCCCTGAGTACCTTCTTCCAGTTCTGCTATAACTTTGAATGTGTGCTAAAATACTGGTTGTAATTTGAGGATCACCTGACTGTGAGAATGCTGCAATAATTATAAGTGCGAAGACCTTAAATAGAGGTAAATGGAAGGACTAGTCATAAATCTAAAATGGTATAAGGTTTCCTGCCTGAGCAGGAAGTTGGAGTAGAAGACCTCCGAGGTCCCTTCTAACTATTCTGTCCCTTTTTCAATGCCACTGTAACTTTGAACAGTCACTAAATGAATGATTGTAAATTGAGGATGACCGAGTAGAGTAGAATAGAGTAGAATAGAACAGAATAAGGGATAAAAATAGAATAGAAACGAATAGAAACAAATAGAATAGAACAGAATAGAATAGAACAAGGAACAAGGAATAAGGAACAAAGAATAGAATAGAATAGAATAGAATAGAATAGAATAGCTTTTATTGGCCAAGTGTAATTGGACACACAAATAATTTGTCTTTGTGTACATGAATAGAACAGAACAGGACCTGGGAAAGACCATGGTGATCTTCTAGTCCAGCCCCCTGCTCACCCTGGCCTATACCGTTTCAGGCAACTGACTGTCCAGTCTCCTATTGAAAACCTCCAATGATGGAGCTCCCATGATTTCTGAAGACAAACTGTTCCACTGGTTAACTGTCCTCACTATTAGAAAGTTTCTCCTTAGAATAGAATGAATGAGCTGGAAGGGACCTTGGGGGTTTTCTAGTCCAGCCCCCTGCTCAAGCAAGATAACCTTGCTTATCTATTATATTATCTATTTCACATGAGTGGCTGTTTTGTCTCTTCTTAAAAGCCTCCAGTGTTGGAGCACCCACAACTTCTGGAGGCAAGCAGTTCCACTGGTTAATTGTTCTCACTGTCAGGAAATTCCTCCTTAGCTCTAGGTTGCTTCTCTCCTTGATTAGTTTCCATCCATTGTTACTGGTCCTGCCTTCAGGGGCTCTGGAAAATGGGTTGACCCTCCTCCTCTTTGGGACAGCCCCTCAAATACTGGAAGACAGCCATAATGTCACCCCTGGTCCTTCTTTTCTTAAGTTTAGCCAAACCCAAATCCTGCAGGTGTTTTTCATATGTTTTAGTCTCAAGGCTTTTGATATGTTTGGATGGTTCTTTCCTTATAAATGCTATTCTGGTAATGGGGAAAAATAAAGACAGGTATTCCTAGACTTACAACTATTTGTTTTGTGACCGTTCGAAGTTACAACAGCAATGAAAAAAGTGACTTATCAACAATTTTCACACTTACGGCCAGAGTAGCATCTTTCTGTGATCGCTTGATCAAAATTCAGATAGTTTACAACTGACTCATATTTATGATAGTCGGGGTCACGTGATCCCCTTTGGCAACCTCCAATAAGCAAAATCAATGGGAATACCATTTAACAACCATATGACTAAGTTAACAACCGCAGAGATTCGCTTAACAACATTGGCAAGAAAGTTTCTCAATTGGGACAAAACTCACTGATGTCTCACTTAGCGACACAAATATTGGACTCAACTGCAGTCATAAGTCAAGGACAACCTGTATACCACTGCTCTGTATACTATTTTAAGGATAGTTAACAAATGATAGCACATTTCTTGCATGCAAAAATTAGTGGTGATTGATTGATTGATGCTTACCATCTGCTTGGCATCTTAAACAGGGGAAAAAATAAATACAGGTAGTCCTTGACTTACAACCATTCAAAGTTACAACAGCATTGAAAAAAAGTGAATTATGAACATTTTTCAGAGTTACAACCTATGTGGCATCCCCACGGTAACATGATCAGACTGTAAACGCTTGGCAACTGACTCATATTTATGATGGTCGCAGTGTCCTGGGGTCATGTGATCTTCTTTTGTGACCTTCTGACAAGCAAAGTCAAGGGGGAATCCGGATTTAATTAACAATCAGGTTACTGATTGAAAAATTGCAGCAATTCACTCAGCAACGGTGGTAAGAAGGGTCGTAAAACTCACTTAGCAAAGGTCACACTTAAGAGCAGAAATTTGCGATCATAAGTCGAAGACTACCTGTACAAAGAGAGACCGGGTGGGTGTATGATACGGATACCTGGGGAGCTCACTTGCTCTTGCTCTCTGATTGCCAAACAGATTTGAGGATCACAGCTGGAAGGACTGCAAGGTGTGTGTTCCAGCCCAGGCAGGTTTTTGACCCCCTAGGGGGATGGATGGACCATGCTGGGGTTCACCTGGATGCAAGGAGACTTTCAAGAGGTGAGGCATGTATACCAACCAACTCTTTTGAAGAGGGCCCAATGCCATCCATCACAGAAGCGGCTCAGACAGAGAAAAAGCAACCGGCTTGCCTCTGGCTGAAACCACTTGAAACAGACCGGAGCATTGACAGATTTTGTGGGAGGTGTCCTTCAACCACACCTGGGTGGCCAGGTCTTGGTTCTCTGGCTCAAAAGGTGGTCTGTTCGATTACCAGTCATTATCATCCTTGTGAATATAGTGTCTCTCTCTCTCTCTTTCTCCCTCTCCACAAGCGGCTTTAAGCCTGGCATGGATTCAAATCCTGCCCTGTCTCCATCAGGGCCTCTAAGATCCATGAATGTGTGAGGGATAAAATTAGGAAGAGGAGGCTTTTGTCCCAGTTGACATGCACATTAAGAGTTGATCACAGCTCTTTATCAAACCAATTCCAAAATGCAATCCAGGTCGTAAAATTAGAACAAGGCTGTGTCATGCGCTGGCCAGGGCCATGCCCGGTTTAGCAAAGGGGAAAAAAGTCCCGATACATCACGTGACTCCGCTGTGACAGTGTGAGTTTTACACCCCTGATCTAGAAACAAGTTTTTTAATCTTGGCTACTTTAAGGTGGGTAGGCTTCAACTCTTAAAATCACCCAGCCACTTTGCATGATTTCAACTCCCAGAATTCCTCAATTACTATGTGTGGATTTCAACGCCTTGGATTTTAGATTGTGCCTTTTTAGATTCAGATTTTTAGCTTTAATTTTAAATTGTGTTTAGATTGTTTGTGATTAAGTTTTTAGACGGCTGCCGCTGTCTTTTAAACAGGTTTTAACTTAGTTTGCAGATAGATCATGCCTTCATTCTATAATAGTAATAGTACAATAGTACTAATAATACAGGTAATCCTTGACTTACGACCACAATTGAGCCCAAAAATTTCTGTCACTAAATGAGATATTTGTTAAGTGAGTTTAGCCCCATTTTACGAACCTTCTTGCCACAATTGTTAAGTGAATCACTGCCGCTGTTAACTGAATCACACAGTTGTGAAATGAACCTGGCTTCCCCCATTGATTTTGCTTGTCAGAAGGTCACAAAAGGGGATCACATGACCTCCAGGGCCATTGCAACCGTCATAAACATGAATCAAGCATTTGAATTTTGATCACATGTCTATGGAGAGGCTGTAATGGCCGGAAGTGAGAAAAACAGTGCTAAGTCAGTTTTCTCAGTTGTAACTTCAAATGGTTGTAAATGAACTGTTGATTCCCTGTATTTTGCCTTAATCTTTTGCCATTGGAACATACATTCTGCACAATTTTTTGTTTAAAGTTTGGAAGTTTGTTCCTGCTCTTCCTCTCCAATTTTGTGCTGTGTTTCCCACTCCCCTTCTCCATTCCTGCCTCTCACAGAAACCCCATCATCAACCCCTTGATGGGCCATCCCTGCTTTCCTGAGGGGTGCTAAGTTGGGGGTGGGGGGGAGCACATCAAAGGCCGGCCAGAATTTTATCCTGCCCTTTCTTACAATGTGGTGTTTAATTTGGTTTGGAAGCAACTAAGACACTTTTCAACCTGCAGTGGGTAAAGGGGGGACACTTTTTTGAACTAATTAGCATTCTGCAAAAGAGGTTGCAACTTGCAAGACCTGAGACATCCCCACAATTGGGCATTAGAGTGGGTTTTCCTCTTCCATTCTCTCGCCTTTTCCCCCTATGCACCTGGACCCCCTCACTTTTTTCCCTTTTCACAGCCTCTCAAGTACCTGCTAACCTGGCCATTCCCCTCTGGCTGCCTCAACCACTGGAGGGGGGCTTCCCAGGGGGAAGCGGCAATACAAAGGGAAGAAAGGGGAGGCACATCTGCCCAAAACTCCAGCCATAAAATTCTTTTCAAGGGCTTGAAGGGTGGAAAGAAAAGAGAGATTGATAGGTTGGATGTGTGAGAGGGAGGGAAGAACGGAGGGAGGGGAGGAGAGACTTTGGGAGAGGGGTCTGTAGGGTTTTACTTCCAGCATTTGGGAGAAGGGGTCTTGGAGGTCTAGCCCTGGCCTCTCAGCCAAGCCTACCTTGCAGGGTTGTTTTGGGAGAATGGACAGGGATCTACAACTCTATTGAAATATAGATAAATGCAGAAGGCTGTGCTTCAATTCCCAGAATCCCTCAGCCAGCATGAATGGACTTCAATTCCCAGAATTCGCTAGCAGCCATGTGAGTTAGTTTGGCCTGAGAGACAGGGATTGGCCCAGAATCACTCAGCTGGTTTTCATGCCTAAGGCGGGACTAGAACTCATTGTATCCTGGTGATTGGCTATCCAGTTGGCTTTCATGCCTAAGGCGGGAGGAGAATTCATCATCTCCTGGAGATTGGCTGAATTACAGCTGGCTTTTATGCCTAAGGTGGACTGGTATTAACTGTCTCCTGGTGATTGGCCAAAAGTCATCCAGTCTGCTTTCAAGTTTAAGGTAGAATAAAAACTTCGTCTCCTGGTGATTGGCCCAATTTCACCCGGGGGGAGGGGGGACTTGCACCTAAGGTGGGACTAGAACTCACCATCTCCTGAGGATTGGCCCAGCCAGCTTTCAGCTCTAAGGCGGGACAAGAACGCATCGTCTCCTGGTGGTCGCGTGAGCCGTCCGGCTCGTTTTTTGTGCCTACGGTGGGATCGGTTTCTGGCCTGCTGCTTTAGTCGCTGTACCGAGCCGATTGCGGCATTCTGCATTCACCGGACTGTGATTTGCGACCTGTTTTGGGGGGGTTTTTTGCTCGTTTCTGACATATTTTGCCAGTTTCTGGCAAAAAAAAAAAGACCCTTCTCATTTAGAAGGAGGAATTCAGGGTTAAAACTGTGTGATTCATTTAACAACAGCTGTAAAAACAGTCATAAAATCAGGTTTGGTCATCTGGTTGCCTCGACAAATAACGATCATAACATGACCATGATTCCAATCCAAACTGCAGTTCTGGACTACCAGGAGTAGCAAAAGAAATTTTTTTTGGAAAAAAAATAACTTTTAAGACAAAATCTCATGGAAGATTAGAAACAAGCCAATCATACATCTGTATGCTGCGATATACTGGTTGAAAAGCACTGATCTAGGCTATAATACAGGTAGTCCTTGATGTACAACATTTATTTAGTGACCATTTGAAATTACAACAGCACTGAAAAAATGGTCATAATTTATGACCATTTGTCACACTGATGATGATCCTCATGGTCATGCAATCAAAATTCAGATGCTTGGCAACTGGTTCACATTTATGACAGTTGCAATGTCCTGGGGTCATGTGATCCCCTTCTAAGATTCACTTAGCAACCAGGTGACTAACTTAACAACTGTAGTGATTCGTTTAACAACACTGGCAAGAAAGGTGATGAAATGGGGTAAAACTCACAATAACTGTCTTGTTTAGCAACATAATTTCTGGGGTCAATTGTGGTTGTAATTTGAGGACTACCTGTAATGGGATTTGAAAAGCCTCTTTAAAACCTGTCCCCTTGTCTCCTTCTTATGCCCCAGAAAATCAGATGGAAAAATAGGAAGATAGAAAAATCTTGAGTTTCTTTCTCAGCTGTCTGTCTTCCTGGCTTTTGCTAATGTTTTAGTCCCTTGTATCATCTTTAAAATTTACCATTGATTGATAAGTTCAATTAATTCTATGTTTTGCCTAACATAAAATGATTTTCCTTTGTTCCTTATATATAGGTAGTCCTTAATTTATGACCACAATTGAGCTGAATATTTTTGTTGCTAAGTGAGAAAGTGAGGAGTTTTTAATGACCTTTCTTGCCACAATTGTTGCGAATCACTGCCATTGTTAAGGTAGTCACACAGTTGCTAAGTGAATCAGGCTTCCCCATTGACTTTGCTTGTCAGGAGGTCTTTAAAAGGGGATCACGTGACCCCAGAACACTGTGACGGTCGTAAATACGAGTCTATTGCCAAGCATCTGAATTTTTATCATGTATCCACGGGAATGCTGCAATGGTCATAAGTCTCTATTTAGTGCTGTTGTAACTCAAATGTTCACTAAATGACCGGTTGTAGGTGGAAGACTATCTCTGCTGTTTTTTAAACACAATAAAATGTATTCCTCTTCCTCCTCACTATAAAACACCACAGTGTTGCTTTTGTCATTGGGCTGGCAACCAGAAGAAAAGAAATCCATATTGTTTTCTGGGCAACTTTATGAAAATGATTTGCCATGTTTTGTTTTTGAAGATTTTTCTTCCCACTTTTTCTTCCTTCTAGTCCAGAGGTCTACAAACTTGGTAACTCTGAAACTTATGGACTTCAACTCCCAGAATTCCCCAGGTAGCCAGACAACATGTCTGGCTGATGATTTCTGGGAGTTGAAGTCCATAAGTCTTAAAGGTTCGTGGCTGGCTGATGAATTCTGGGATTATAAAGTCCACAAGTCTTAAAGCTGCATGGTTGGCTGGGGAATGATGGGAGTTGAAGCCCCCAACTCTTAAAGCTGCCAAGTTTGGAGATGTCTGTTCTCGTCCAAAGCAGAACACCCTTTCGTGGTGGTCTCCCCTCCTGTTGCTAACTAGAACCAGTTAATTGTTCAACATCAGCCCCCAGCAACCACAGGTGACCATCTGCAGTGGATCCCAAGGAAGACTGCAGGTTGAAAGATCTGGATGACAAAATGACAATATGGACCAGCCTGTTTTTCTAGATTTAAAAAAAAACAATATTTTTTTTGGTCCTGGAAAAAAGAGAAACGAAGAAAAAAATAGATACTTATTGTTTAGAGGATGCGAGTCAATTTTGTGTAAAGCGGTAAATAGATTGTGTAAATATTGCGGCAAAGGATTTGGTTGCCCACAAAACTGAGAAAAGCCAGAGGAATGAGTCAGCCAGACACGACGATTAAAATGAAAAGCCGGAGGTAAAAATGTTACTTTCCACTTCATTTTCACTCCCTTCCTTCTTTGTAGCCCCAAGCTATAAAAACATCTCAGCTCAACTTTTTTTTATTTTTTACTGAAATGAAAAAGAAAAAAAAAATAACTTAAAGATGTTAAGAGATTTGGGTCTCAGCCAGCCTGTTGACAGAGCTCTGACACGCTTTTAATGACTCTGAATTGGGTAGCTGTTGCCCAAACATTCCTGAGATGGTTGGATTTAATCACCCATCCCTTCTTCTAAATTATTTTCTTCGCCTCATTAATTTTCAGGTTCCTTCTGAGACGTCTGAGCAGGGAGAAAAAAATGTAAATGTTTGTCTCTTTGGGTACCTGGAAAAACAAACAAACAGATGTGATTCTGCAACGTTTTGATAGTTTAGAGGTGTGTGTGTATTTGTGAGATGGAGGGAGGGAGGAATCAGGAGTGGATGGATGGATGATAGATGGATAGATAGATAATAAGAGATGATAGATGATAAATGGAGAGGGGGATGGGGAGAAAGATAATAGAGATATGGAGGAGGGAGGGAGGGAAAGAGGGAGAAATAATAGGCATAGATGGATAGATAGATGGATGGACAGGTGGATGGATAGATCATGGATTGATGGATATATATAGAGAGATAATAGCACAATAGATGTAAATAACAGATGGGAGAGAGGAGATATATATATATTTATAAAATAGAGACAGACAGACAGACAGAGAGAGATAATGGGTAGATACAGAGAGAGATACTAGTGAGATAGACAAGAGATGGGAGGAAGAGGAGGAAGGAGAGATATATTAGGTAGATAGGTAGGTAGGTTAGGTAGGTAGATAGATAGATAGATAGATAGATAGATAGATAGATAGATAGATAGATAGATAGATAGACAGACAGACAGACAGACAGACAGACAGACAGACAGATAATAGAGATAGACAGAGAGATAGATAGATAGATAGATAAACGATAGAGACAGATAATGGGTGGATACAGAGAGGTAATAGTGAGATAGACGATAAATGGGAAAAAGGGGAGATATATTTTATATACACACACACACACACACACACACACACACACACACACACACAGAGGTGGGGAGCGCGAGAGAGAGGGGGAGAGAGAGAATAGAGAAAGAAAGAGAGATATTGCACAAATGATATTGGGGCAATGAGCATCTCCGGGTGCAAAGATCTCTGCCCGTTTTTGCATGGGTGATGAACTGAAATTCAAATCCTATGGCTGAACCCCAATAGGGAACCCATAGGTCTGTTTGTCCTCGATCCATAAGACCCAACAGGTTTTTAAAAGCGAGTTAGACCTCCCCCCTCCGCTTAGTCTCCAGCGGAGTTTGTATGTATATGTGTGCAGAACATCAGCTATGCCTTTTTCCCCTGTGCAGATTTGGGTGCGCAGCAATTCACAATTCCGAGCTGATCTGCTTTTCAGGAAGCGAGGAATTCCTTAGGGGGCACTCTAAACCTTGCTGGAAAAAAAGAAAAGAAAAAAGAAGTTAAATTAAAATTAAACCCCCTTTCCTTTGCGACGTAGCCTTCCAGCTCGGCATCCCTCAAGGTCCATAATGGTGTAATTGAGGCGGTTAGTCTGGACTCTGGTGTGATATTGTGCGGACATGAATGAAGCTGGCTACTCCAGGCTGGGACGCACTGCGAGGATCTGCCCGGCTCTATTCAGGCTGTGGCTAATCTGTTTCATTGCTCCTCGCCCCTCAAATTCCTGGCCCAGTGGTGGGTTTTTCTCTGGGTTTTGTTACTGTTTCTTAAAGACCTCGGCGGGCTGCCGGGGCTGAAAGGAATCAAATTATTAAAGATTTTGTGGAAAATCCAAGGAGAATGGAACTATTCTATAAGAAGGATGGCATTGTGTCTCCGGAGAGGAAGGTTCTCAGCTGCTCTTTGCTGTGTGGTGTTCAAGTCGTCTTTTGTAGCCTTAACCCTTTCTAAAGGAAGAAAATATTTAACTGAACACAAGATGTGCTCTTCCCAACTCCTTTCTTTCTGTTTTTGTTTTTCTTTCTTTCCCTCTCTCCCTCCCTTCCTTCCTAACTTCCTCCCTCCAGTTCTTCCTTTCCCCTTGTTTGTTTATCTATTTTTCCTCCCTCACTCCTTTTCTTCCTTCGTTTCCTCCCTCCCTCCTATTTCCTTCCTTTTTCTTTCTAATTTTCTCCTTCCTTCCTTCCTTCCTCCTATCCTGTTCTTTCCTTCCATCGATCTTGCATTCCTTCCTCTCTTTTTCTCTCCCTCACTCCCTCTTTTCTTTTTCTTTTCAATGCTCCCTCCCTCTTCCCTCTCTTTCTTCTTTCTTTCCTTCCTCCCTTCCTCCCATCATAAGGGTTTTATCAGTTCATGCTCTGCTCCCCATCTAGTTTCACCTTATTAATTTTTTTTCAACACCCATGACAAATTTGGGTCCCCTAGATATTTTCTTTTCAAAGCTGGCCCAAAGGGATGTAAAATGAAGAACTGAACTAGGAACCGGGATGGCAATGGCTGAATAGATAGGTGGGAAGGAAGGAAGAGGGATCAAGCCAAACCCAAGATTGTTTCTTCCAGTCACCTTGATGCACTATTTAATCTAAACATCAATGGAAAAATTATCCAGGCCTATTCCTTTGGATTTAACAGAATAACAATTAGAAGGAACCTTGGAGGTCTTCTAGTCCAACCCCCTGGTCAACCAGGAAACCCTCTACCATTCCAGACAAATGGCTGTCCAGTCTCTTCTTTAAAACCTCCAGTGTTGGAGCATTTACAACTTCTGGAGGCAAGTAATTCCACTGATTAATCGTTCTTACTGTCAGGAAATTTCTCCTCAGTTCTAGGTTGCTTCACTTCTTGATTAATTTCCATCCATTGCTTTTTCTCTTGCCTTCAGGTGCTTTAGACAACAGTTTGACTCCCTCTTCTTTGTGGCAGCCCCTCAAATACTGGAAGACTCTATCATGTCACCCCTAGACTAGACAGGCCCAATTCCAGCGACCGTTCTTCATATGTTTTAGCCTCCAGTCCCATCATCATCTTTGTTGCTCTTCTCTGCACTCTTTCTAGAGTCTCAACATTATTTTTTACACATGGAGACCAAAACCAGATGCAAACGTTCCAAGTAGGGCATTATCAAGGCATTATAAAATGGTATTGACCCTTCACATGATCTTGATTCTATCCCTCTGTTGATGCAGCCTAGGACTGTTGGTTGAATGGGGTGGGTTGAGCTCAGCTCGGCCGTTCTTGCCTTCTCTTTCTTAGCGACCATTGTGGGCCGTTCAACCATCTCAGATGCCAGAGTAGGCGCCATGAGCCTGTTCTCTCTTTCACATCCTGCTGTTTGCGGAAACAATGTCAAGCTAACCCACCTGCGGAGCAGATAACAACATGTTAACATCGGTTAAGAAGCCAGGCTGGGTGGTAGAAGGGATTCCCGAGAGTTTGCATGGAGACTTTGGGGAGGGGGGCAGAGTCCACGGCCAGGCGCTTTGTGTGGCAGGCAACACAATTTCATGGCCCGTGATTGTTGGTGGTGCAGGGTGGGGGCGGGAGATGGATTTGCACCAAGGCTGGTTTTTCTCAGGGGGAGCCGTGCACCGATGCTTTTTTTGCAAAGCATTGCGAATGGAGAGGAAAAAAATACAGCAAGGAAGTCCTTGACTTACAGCAGTTCATTTAGTGATGGTTCAAAGTTACAACAGTACTGGAAAAAAATGACTCATGGATGTTTTTCAAAATTTACAACTGTTGTGGCATCCCCAAGGCCACATGATCAAAATTCAGAAGTTTGGCAACTGACTCATATTTATGATGGATGCAGTGTTCCAGCGTCATGAGAAGCAAAGTCAAAGGAGAAAGTGGATTCATTTAACAACCAAGTGACTGAGTTTACAACTGCAATGATTCACTTAACAATGGTGGGAAGAAAGGTCATGCCAAAAGGCAAAACTCACCTAACAACTGTCTTGGTTAGCAACAGAAATTTTGGGCTCAGTTGTGGTCATACATCGAAGACTGGATGAAAAGTCCTTCTCTCATCTTGAGACAGATAAACCAACGATTGTCAGCCAGAGCACAAATCAAAGCGTCAGACGGCTTGTCTCTTTAAAGTCTGGGAGGATTAAAAAGAAAAGGATTTCTTTTTTAAAAGCACAACCAAGGTTTGTGCTTTGCCTTAACCACAGAAAAAAGTATCTCTCCCCCCCTCAAACAACAAAATGAAAGAAAGAAAGGAAGAGCAAGCAAGAAAGAACATCTTACATTTGGAGCCATAATCGTAAAGTGCGGGATTAGGAAGAAAATTTCGCTTACCACATCTGTCAGCCAAACGGCAAAAAGGCAGGTTTTAATTGCTGGGATCTTCCTGCATCTGCTTGGGTTGTTGAAAAGGAACAGAGGGATCCCTGCTCAAAGAAGAGGCTCTCTTGATACTTGGAGGTTGCGCAGTGCAAAAAGGAAAATAGCCTTTTTTTAGGTGTGCAGAACTCACCGAAAGCAATTCATATTCATTCTCTTTCTCCCCAATCCTTTCTCTTTCTCTCTCTCTCCCACTCTCTCTCTCCACACTCGTCGTCCTCCACCTCTAACTCCACTCTCTTCTATCACTGATGATGTTACCTAGTTGGGTCATGAAACATCTGCAAGAAAACAAGTAAGCTCAGAGAACACCAAGGACCTTCTACAGTCCTCCTCCTTCTGCTTCTCCTCCTCCTCCTCCTCTCTTCAAACCCCATTCCCTTTGAGCATTAATGATGTTATCTCATTGGGTCCTGAATCATCTGCAAGAACCTAGTTCTGAGCGCATCAAGGACCCCACGGTTCCATCCTTAACTACAGATGTTTTTCTGACTCTGAGTGCCAACACTCCTAAACTCATGTTGCCCCCTTCTTTTGAATGCTGATCTTGATCAGCAAAGTTTTGTTGCTGTGACTGCTGGTTTCAATTGTCCAGTTATTGTGTATCTCAGCAATTCTTTACAAAGGCCTCCAGTGCACAATTCCATCAAATCTTGCTTAAAGATTTGCTGGCAAAGTCACCTAACAAATGTCCACTTCAGATCCAATTGGGAGTGGGGGGTGGGGAGGGAGTGTTGAGAACCTCAAGTTTTATGAACCTTCAGGAACCTCAAGTTTCATGAACCCTACTCCTAACCATTTTAAGTAGCCTGTGGAACACTTCAAACTTCATGAACAGAACTTGAAGTTTCATGAGCCATAACCCTAACCATCTTAGGTGGTTAGAGGAATCTCAAGTTTCATGAACCTTAATCCTAACCATCTTTGGTGGTTTGTGGAACCTCAAGTTTCATGAATTAGCAGAAGCATCAGAGGCAAAATTCTAAAAAAAAATGAAGGATCTTAAAGGAACTCATCAGGAATTGGGTATAAAATGCCAAACTTCTAGAAGACAAAGGAAAATGGAAGGATACAAGGAATTTTAGAAAAAGAGTTGGTTGGAAACCCCGAGGAGAGGAATTCCATCTAAATGAGGACATGTTACTGCAAGCATTATGTTACTTGACTATTTTACATCAGATTTAATTTCAAGAAACCATTAAGAGATGTTTTGTGGTTGTTAGAATGGCAAATAAACGGTACATTGAATTATGACCAAGCTGGAGGAAGCTATGGGGCCTCTCTCCCCTGCCACAATGGCTTCCTTCCATAAATGAAAATATTTGGGGCTAGACTGAGTTTCAAAAGGATCTTGACAGGCTTGAACAGTGGGGCCTATCCAACAAAATGCAATTTGATGGTGAGAAAAGTAAGATTTTGCATTTAGGCAGGAAAAAATAAATGCTCAGGTATAGAATAGGGGGTACCTGGCTCGATAGTAGAAATTGTGAGAGGGTGGACAATTGGAGTTATGGTGGACAACCACTGAAATTTGAGCCAGCCATGTGCTACAGCAGTCAAAAAAGGCTAATGCAATTCTAGGCTGTATCAACAGAGGGATAGAATCAAGATCACCTGAAGTGTTGGGGCTGCTTTATAATGCTTTGCTAAGACCACCCTTGCAATACAGTTTTGGCTGCCATGATATAAAAAAAATGTTGAGACTCTGGAAAGAGTGTAGAGAAGAGCAATGAAAATGATTAAGGGACTGGAGGCTAAAACATATGAAGAATGGTTGAAGGAATTGGATATATCTGGTTTAATGAAAAGAAAGGCTAGAGGAGACTTGATATCAGTGTTCCAATATTTGAGGGGCTCTTACAAAGACAAGGGGGTCAAACAATTCTCCAAAGCATCTGAAGGCAAGATGAAAAGCAACAGATGGAAACTAATCAAGGAGAGAAGCAACTTAGAACTAAGGAAGAATTTCCTGACAGTGAGAACAATTAATCAGTGGAACAACTTGCCTCCAGAAATACTGGAAGTTTTTAAAAAGAGACTGGACAGCCACTTGTCTGGAATGGCATTGGGTCCCCTGCTTGAGAAGGGGTTTGGACTAGACAACCTTTCCAACTCTGTTATTTTGTTACATGATGGTTAATTGGAACTCATTCCTTATTTTTTGCTACTTTGCTTTTATCTTTTAAATTTATTTTGGGTGCATTTTAATACAATTATTCGTGTAGCAACCATTCAAAGTCACAACATCACTGAAAAAAGTGTCTTATATTAGTTATTGTACTTACAACCGATGTAGCATTCCCATAATCACAAGATCAACATTCGGATTCTTGGCAACCGGTATGTTTTACAACCATTGCAGCATCCCAGGGTTGCATGCTCACCATTTGCAACCTTCCCAGCTGGCTTTCAACAAGCAAAGTTAATGGGGGAAGCCAGATTCACTTAACGTCCACACAATTCACTTAACAACTGCAATGGTGCACTTAACAACCAAGGGAAAAAGTTCATAAAAGAGGCGCAGCTCGTTTTATCAACCCAGCTTAGCAATGGAAATTCTGGTTGCCATTGTGGTCATTATATTGAGGCCTCCCTGTTATGACCACAATTGAGCCCAAAATTTCTGTTGTTAAGCACTATGTTTGTTAAGTGAGTTCTGCCCCATTTTATAACCTTTCTTCCCACATTTGTTAAGTAAATCCTTGCAGATATTAAGCCAATCACATGGTCATTAAGTGAATTTGGCTTTCCCGTTGACTTTGCCAGGTTGCAAAAGCGGATCACGTGAACCCAGGAAACTGCGACCATCATAAATATGAGCCAGCTGCTCAGCATCTGAATTTTGATCATGTGACCATCGGGATGCTGCAATGTATAAAATGGTCATCAGTTTTTTCAGTGCCTTTGTAACTTTGAACAGTCACTAAACGAACTTCTGTAAGTCAAGGACTATCTGTACTGTGCGTCCTTGCACACTGGAAGGAAGGGCAGACTCTGAACCTTACTTTGCAAAGAGGAAGCAGAGGAAGACTTCACCTCAGGCTTGCAAATTCTGATGGTGATGTCCATGAAAGTTCGACAATTGTGTGTTTCCAACACAAGATTTGTAAAAACCAAGCCAAGCCAGGCTCCTGGGCAACTGCCTGGTGAATTCATGCTGTGGTTCCTAAGGAAATGTATTGTTTTGCTCTGTTTAATAGTCCATCAACGAAGTCCAAGGCCTTATCCTGTTGCCGATTATTTTATTTATTTTTTTACTTTTTTAATCCACTGCAGTTTGATATGTTGGGAAGATTAAATTGCCATCTGTTTTTTCCACCTTTGGCCAATTTTATCTATGAAAAGGGGTTTAAATGATGAAAGGTTTAATGGTAGCATGAAGTTGGTTTCTGGTTAGAAGACACTCCAAAGGACCTTTAACAGAATAACAGAGTTGGAAGGGAACCTGAAGGTCTTCTAGTCCAACCCCCTTCCTTCAAGAAGGAAAGCCTATACCATTTCATTTTGTAAATCATGTTTCAGAATAGGATGAGGCAAGGGATACCGGATCCAGCCATATGGAGAGTTCTCGACTTACAGTCACAATTCAGCCCAAAATTTCAGTTTGTAAGCAAGATGGTGAGTTTTGCCCCATTTTACGACTTCTCTTGTTGTTAAGGGAATCGCTGCAGTTGTTAAGTTATTAAGCGAATCTGGCTGCCCCAATGACTTTGATTATTGGAAGGTCGCAAAAACGGATCACAAGACCCTGAAACCATCATAAATACGAGCCAGTTGCCAAGTGTCTAGCTTTGGATCCTGTGATCGTGGGGAGGCTGCAAAGGTTGTCAGTGTGCAAAAAAAGTGTCACAAGTCACTTTTCTCAGTGCCGTTGTTGTAACTTTAAATGGTCACTAAATGAACTGTTGTAAGTTGAGGATTTCCTATACTGTTTTGGGATTCTGGAGGGCTTTGTCTACTTTTTTTTTTACTTTTTTTACTTTTTTTTTGATAGATGTCAGCAGAGTTGAGTAAAAAAATTCAACATGGAGGCTACAGGGGTGTGGAGGAAGCTTTGCCTATTTGAGTTCCTTTTGTGGCTACTAACTCGAGATGCATATAGTCCTGGCCTTATAACCAGTTGTTCAGTGGCTGCAACTCACATTTATGACAGTTATATAGTATAATGCAGTCACATGATTGTGATTTACATCCTTTCTCATCAGGCTTCTGACAAGCAAGGTCAATTTAGGAAGCCAGATTTGTTTGATAACCACACGAGTCTCTCAAGGACCATAGTAAAAATCATCATAAAAGTGGGTCCCATCACGTGATGACTCACTTAACAACCAGATTACATAGCAACTAAAATTCTGGTCCCAACTATGACTATAACGTGAGCACTACCTGTATTAGAAACATACAGATAAGTGCAGGATTAACAACCACACAACATCTGTGGAAATACTTCTTCAACTGTGCTATTGCAGCATTCTTTAAATTGGTATTTCTGCACTTTGGCATCTTTAAAATAGGTGTATTTCAATTCCCAGAATTCCCTAGGCAACCATGATATATAGAGACAAGCCATATTTATACACCAATCAAAAAGGACAATAAAAAAGGTAAGGAGGAAACAAAAAAGACCAGAACAAAATTCTCCAACAGCCAGTTGCTAGATAATTAATACCAGATAAACAATCAAGTAGAAAATAATATCCTAATCAAAAACTACCAAGGAGAAAACATGTAATGTGATGCCTAGGGAATTCTGGGAGTCGAAGTCCTTCCTCTAAAAGCATGCTGGCTGGGGAATTCTGGGAGTTGAGGGTCCACCCATCTTAAAGTTACCGAGGTTGAGAATGCCTGCTCTCCCCACCCCAAATTCCACCATTCATATCCCCCCCATTATTTTCACCTGCACCTTGCCTCCAACAGCTGATCTCCTTGGGTGGGGGCCTCTGCTTTGCAACGCAGCCATGATCTCATCCTCCATTCTCTCTCTCTCTCTCTCTCTCTCTCCCCCTCCCTCCCTCTCTCTCTCTCTTCTTTAGACCTGAGAGAGGCCAAAGGGGTTGAATAGGCACCCTTGTCAATTAGAGAAAGAGCGAGCAGAAAGGCACAAGAGGGCCCCTTGTTGGCTCATGCAACAGGTCATCTCAGGGATCTTCAACCATCTCACCCTCATCACCTGAACTTATTACAGAGGAATTCCACCTTGAGATTCAGCTAATTTCTGGTGGGAGACCCTTGCTAGAACCTTCAAGTGTGCTTTTCGGCAGAGGGGGGAGGAAGACATGAAAGAAGAAGAAGTTATTGAGAAGACTTCAAAGGCAGGGTGACGTTCCTCCCAGATGTGAATAATTGCTGGGTCAGTGTTTTAATCACAGGTGAGCCAGCCTTATAGGGAAAATATACTTGTGAAGGGGAGAGAGGGGGCAGGAGAGACATGGGAAGGGTGGGCAAAAATGCATCGAGGGGGGAGAAGAACCACTGAGCCCCTAAAACAAGGCTTTGATACGGTACAGAGGGTCTACAAGCCCAAGAAATGTATTTTGTGAGGTATGATGGAAATCGTGAGTCAGCCTCTCTCTCTCTCTTTTTTTTTATTAATAAGGACTCCTTGACCCCTATAATTGAAGAGGGCAATTTAATCAGAGAGGGCAGGAGAGGATGAAGAGAAGACATTTAGAATTGGGCCCTTCTTTGATTTCATGATAACCTGTGGGTCCTCCTCTTGCCTGATCCCAGGCTTGAGTCGTCTCATCCGAAGGTGGTTGGGCATTTACACGGCTGGCTGGCTGACTAGAGAACTTGTATTTGGAAGCAGGCTCCCATTAAAGGGGGAGGGAAACATGTGGTTTTCTTGGTGGGGTAATGCTACCGTCTCTGGTTGATGGGAAGAAGAGATCCACCATGACCAAGGTTGTCCTTCAGCAGGACAAAATGTCCAAAAATGAATCTGGTGTTGCCTGAGCTTGGCAGTTTTCTTCCAGACCTTTCAGGACCGAACTAGGAAACATCATCAGTGCTAGAGGGGAGTAGTGTATTCAGAGAGGAGGAGAAGGAAGGCTTGAGGGGGGGGGTCCTTGGTGCTCTCTAAACTTTTGTTTGGTTGCAGACTTTTCATCAACCAAGTAAGTAGCATTATCAGGTAATGTCAAAATGAATGGTGTCCCAGGACAACATTAAAAAATCCTGCAAAAATCCCCCTTACTTGACAAATATGTCACCTTGGATGGAGAAAGGAAGGAAGGAAGGAAGGAAGGAAGGAAGGAAGGAAGGAAAGAAAGAAAGAAAGAAAGAAAGAAAGAAAGAAAGAAAGAAAGAAAGAAAGAAAGAAAGAAAGAAAGAAAGAAAGAAAAGATATCCAGACAGCAGACACAAGACAGATGGATGGGTAGAAGACTCAGTTGCTTCTCTCCTCTGTTTTCAAGGCTCAGCATCAGCTGTGTTTAGGTGGGATTACCTTTTCTCTCTCTCTTTTCTTTCCATAAACATGACCGTGTCATTTTTACAGCATAGAGATAAAGGACTCCAATTCAGGAATCCGTTAACTCTCTAGGGCAGTTTATCAATTACCTACTATCTTTTTTTTCCTTTTCTTCCTTTCCTATTTTTCTTTTCCTTTCCTTCTCTCCATTACTCCTCCCTCCTCCTTCATTACTTTCCTTTTTTCTGTCTTTCTTTTCAACCATTCCTTTCCCTCCCTCCCTTCTTCTTCAATTCTTTCCCCTTCTCTTTCCCGTTTTCACTGCCGTTGTAACCTCAAATGGTTATTAAATGAACTGTTGTAATCTGAGGACTACCTGTATTATTTATTAAATATAAGCAGCTGCCCTTCTCATGTTGGGACTCCCCCTCTCTTTCCAATCAGAACAGACAATGCCCAATCCATTGGGGGGTGGGGGCTGAGTACACTTTCATCTTGCTTGTTCAACAGCTGGGAAGGTGTTTTTCTCCCTTCTGGACCGCAAAAGGATCACGGAAAGCTCTATTGCAAAAGCTGCAGTAATGATGCATTTGGACCTCAACCCCTTGGATAAACAGTGATTTGCCCTCTGCCAGCTTCTAAATTGCTGTTTATAACCAAAACAGACCGCAAACTGGGAAAAACAGAACTGCAACCTAAGCAAGGTGATTTGACACCCTTCAAACCTCTCACTCCTTGGCAAGAGGGATAAGTCACTCTTTGCGTAATGCCCAGATGATTGCAACCATCATCTCTGGGGGCAGATCTAGACAAAAATGGACCCTCTTCCTGCATTCCCAGGGTGGTAGAAGGGAAGAGATGTGCTTGTGGTTTATTTATTTGTTCTTTTATTCATTTTTGATCACATTTATACATCACCCTACTGGCCAAAAAGTCCACCTTGTTACAAAGGGAATTGTGGATGCTTGTGCAGAATTTGCAAGTTAGATTTTATTTCTTTTTTATTTCTTTATTGAACGAATAGGCTGCTGCTCGAGAATTCCTCAGCCAAAGTGCTTTTAGGAGGGTGAACTTCAACTCCCAGAATTCCCCATCCAGCATGCTTTTTAAGAGAGGTGGGCTTCAGCTCCCAGGATTTCTTAGCCAGTATTCAACATTGTTGCAACTTCAAACTTAGGTAAACAATGATGTTAAATTGAGGACTACTCTAACTTTCACTTTTTTTACTTTTAGATTCATTAAAACTGGCTGGGTGATTTTGGGCCAATCACCAAGAGTCGGTGAGTTCTATTCCTGCCTTATGCCAGGAGTGACTTGGGCAACTCCTCTCCCTCCCTCCCTCCTACCTCAGAAGGTCCTTGTGTTCAGGAAAAGAGGAAGCAGCATATTTGAGCTATTAAAAGAATAATAAAGGTGGGATATAAGTATACATAAATAAATAAACAAACATTGCCTTCCTTCTTTCCCTGTGCAGGTCCCTACTTGGTGTGCTCTTCTTTCCATTTAGATTGTTCTTTCTAGCATTTTTGACCAAAAAATCATTTTCTGCTCCTCGCAGGACCGATGAGCCAGTCTCTTAACGGAGCTGCCTCATAGCCTCCCCAGAGAAGGGGACTGATGAAGATGTCGCTTTGTTATTCCATCAAGTTTTGCATCCCTGGGGATGCAGAGGTGTGAAGATTATCAACTTCCAGGCTGAGTGGGCAAACAAGGATGTGTGAGAATTGCCCAATAAAACATCAATTGTTGGGAAAACCTACAAGGGCAGCAAACAGAGTTCCCAATTTTAAGGAGCAGATAGACCAACGTCCCTTGCACATTTTTCCCCCAGGAAAATACCCAAGGAGTTATACTTCTGGACAGAGTTTTTTAAAATCTGTTTATTTATTCAATTTATATGTAGCTGATTTCTGTCAAGGGATGGTTTACAGCGTCCTAGAAACAAAACATCAGAAAATAATCTCATTTCTTCTCTCTCTTTCCCTTCTCTTTGCCTCTTATCTTCTTTCCCTGTTCTCTTCTCTCCTTAATTTCTAGATAGGCTTTTCTCCTTGATTATTCTCCATCCATTGTTTCTTGTCCTGCCCTCAGGTGCTTTGGAGAATATGTGGACCCCCTCTTCTTTGGGACATCCCCTCAAATACCAGACCACTGCTATCATGTCACCCCCAGTCCTTCTTTTCATTAAACTAGATCCAATTCCTGCAACTGTTCTTCATATGTTTTAGCCTCCAGTCCCCTAATCATCCTTGTTGCTCTTCTCTGCACTTTTTCTAGAGTCTTAACATCTTTTTTTACATTATGGTGACCAAGACTGGATGCAGTATTCCAAGTGTGTTCTTAGCAAAGTATTATAGAGTAGTATAATCACTTCACGTGATCTTGGTTCTATCCCTCTGTTAATGCAGCCTAGGATTGTGTTGGCCGTTTTGGTAACTACAGCACATGGCTGGATCATATTTAAAGAGAAACTGGAAAGCATTTGATCAGCTGGTTGCATCTTCTACCTGTCCAGTCCTCCTGTTTGGGCAAAACCTCTTTAGGTCTGCTGTTGGGAAACCAAGTCAGTGAATGTCATTTATCTCCTGTGGTTCCTTGATCATATGTTTTGTCTTGGCTTTGTCTGCATCCTCCTTTTATTAACAGGGGAATACATGACCTAAGAGGCTAATTCTAGCATTGGCAGACATCAGATGGACTCTTTTGCTCCATCTTGACCCCCATCTCCCCTTCTCCCAAAAGCTTTGGCAAATGTCCCCTGCTAAGCACCTCCAAAATTACCAGGTTCACAAGTTGATTCTGCATGTGGAAAAGCCTTCTCTTTGATCCCCCAGATCTGGCAGCCTGCCACTCACAGTAAGTGATTGATGGCAACCAGAGGGGTGTTAGATCCCCTCCGCTCTCTTTTGAACTTGTAGGTGCTGCTAAACCAGGAAGATAATTAACCTTAATTAACCTTCAGGGTTGACATGAGTCATGAAAACTTGTCTTGGAAGGACAAGAGCAAGAAGAAGGTGAAACTTAGTTGTAGCTTTTAAACTTCACTTCAGTTTTTGAGTCTTATTATGTTCCCTTTGCAGAATCTGAATGTTAGTGTCCAGTGGGTTAATCTGACCCTGGGTTGCACTGACAGTCTACCAAATCAATGATATAGGTGAGGAGATAATGAGGGAATTTGCAGAGGACACTAAGCTGGCAGGAATAGCCAATACCCCAGAAGATAGGCTTAGGATACTGAAGGATCATGACAGACTTGAAACACTGGGCCCTATCCAACAAATGGTAAGAGAAATAAAATTCTACATTTCGGCAAGAAAAAACAAATACACAGGTATATAGGTCACTGATATCAAACTTGCAGCGTCACATTGCCACGTCACATTGCTGTCACGTGACATTTCACAACATTTTCCCCATTTGCGGGCATGTGACGCATCTGGCCCATGGGCCACCAGTTTGACATCCCCCTGATATAGGTGGTACCTGGCTTGACAGCAAGAGGGATCATAAAGTCTTAGTGGACAGTCACTTAAACATAAGCCAGTTGTATGCTGCAGCAGTCAAAAAAAGCCAGTGCATCAAGAGATAGGCCGATAGGAAAGCAGAAGGGGAGGAGAGAAGGAGAAAAGAGACAAGGAGAAGAAAAATTAAAAGGATAAGAACCTGAAGGAGGAGGAGAAAGGCACATAGGGAGTGAGGAGGAGGAGGGGAACATGCAAGAGAAGAAGGTGGAGAAGGAAAAAGAGAAAAAGAGGGAGTTGGAGGAGAAGGAGAAAGAGAAGGAGAATTACAATAGGTGGGGGAAAGAGGGGACAGAGAAGGAAAAGGAGGAGGAGATGGGGAAGATAGACAAGGAGGGGGAGGAAGCATCAGCTCCTCGAAGCAAGCTGTCTCCAGGCTCTAAGTCAGATAAAGACACCAGAAATCTCAGCCTGCCTTGCTGTATTCCCCTCTCCCATCCAGATCTTTGCTTCCCCCTTCCCACCCCACCCTGGAACCACTTCCCTTTTGCATGTTTGTGAGAGCTTCTTCAAGGCTCATAAACCTGGCCTCGCCCCAAAGATAAAGGGAAGGTGACAAACGGAACTTCCCGTCACCCCCTTGAGCCCAGCCATTGACAGCTGGGTGCCAAGCCTGGGCTTGGCAGCTGCCCAGACAGAAAGACAGACGGGCAGGCAGGCGGATGAGGAGAGTGCAGGTCAGCAAAGGGGAAAAAACATCCCGGTGTGAGACCCTTCCTCTTCTGGAGCATTGGTGGAGGGCGAGGCTTTCCTGGGCATTTATTTTTACAAACAGAAATGATGAGAAGCAGGGGATTTTTTTCCCACAACTTCCAAAAGGGAAAGATGTGGTCTTAGTTGCATGAGTGAGAATAGTTCAGGGGAGGGGGAGGGGGGGAGAGAGAGGGGAGGAGACTGAATAAAAGAGTTTATAAGGTTACCCTTCATATGTTCCTGATGTGTAGGAGAGGAAGATATTTAAATGCCAAGAGACATTTCCAGGTTTTCAGAAGTATTCCTGGGAAGGAAGGAAGGAAGGGAGGGAGGGAGGAGAAAGTAAAAAAAGAAAGAAGAAATGAAAAAAGAGAGGGAGGGAGAGATGAAAAGAAAGAAAGAAAGAAAGAAAGAAAGAAAGAAAGAAAGAAAGAAAGAAAGAAAGAAAGAAAGAAAGAAAGATTGATTTGGTCTTCTTCATCCTCCATCCAGCCAGGATGGGAAAAATCTTTCCTGTCTCTCATTGCAACCCCAGCATCTCCTGGAGAAAGGAGGCAGACTCTGAGGATGGTGATTGGCTAGCCAGTAGCCAATGGCATGCATTTTCCAGCCCCCCTCGTGAGATGCAGGCACCACTCTTGGGAACCTTATCAATGATGGAGCAAAGCGAGCCTGGTCACAGAGGATTGCAGCATCCTGGGTGACATGATCGCAGTCTGCCCAGCTGGCTTCTCACAAGCAAAGCCAGTGGGAAAAGTCAGATTCATTTGCCAACGGCAGGATTCACTTAACCACTGTAGTGATTCGCTTAACAATGATGTCATAAGTAGATGCCACTTGCCAAGCTCCTGAATTTGGCTCACACGCCCCCAGGGATGCTGCAAGGATCATAAGTGGGACTGGTTCCAAGCCACTTTTTTTCAGTCCCATTGTAACTTTGAACAGTCTCTAAATGAATGGTCGTAAGTCAAGGTCTCCCCATTCTCCAGTGAGGGATATTTGGCTACTTTTTAAAATCTCTCTCTCCCTCTCCCCCCCCCCCACTCTCTCTTTCCTCCCTCCGTCACACCTGACTAGCTTGCAGGCACAAAGATTCCACTCCTTGCTGGGTTTGCATCTTTCTGCCTTGACTGGACCACCTGGGAAACATCAGGCACCTTGACTGGAGGGATGTGAAGGGCCTCTTGAGAACCCTGAGGCAGGAACTACAACTCCCAACACTCTCAACCAGCACTGTGTAAGTCTTCCTCCTTCTCCTCTTCTTTTCCTCCTCCTCCTCCTCCTCTTTTTCCTCTCTCCTCTTCTTCCTCCTCTTCTTTCCTCTCCTTCTCCTTCTTGTCTTCCTCCTTCCTTCCTCCCCTTCTCCTCCTCTTCCTTTTTCTCCTCTCCACAAACCCCACTCCTTTCTAACATTGATGATACTCCCGAGTTAGGTCACAAAGCATCTTCAAGCAAACCACCAAGCTCAGAGAGCACCAAGGACCCCATAGCTCAAGTCAGGCATTTGGTTTTGTTGGAAATTATATTTCAGACACATCTGTCATGTTCTCAGGGCTGGTGTTTTCATCAAATCCTAGCTAGTACACCCATGGTTTGTGGACCATGTGAGAAAACATGCAACATCAACTCAGGAAAATCCTCCAGAGAATGAATAGTCAGAATTTCCATTTTGTTTCTTGGCTTTTTGCATTTGCATTTAAAAATGTGCCACATGCCCTAGGACTGGTCATCTTAAGACCACAGTTGAGCCCAAAACTTATGTTGCTAAAGGAAACAGTTGTTAAGTAATTTTTGTCCCATTTTATGACCTTTCTTGCCACCATTAAGTTAATCACTGCAATTGTTACGTTAGTAGCATGGTTGTGAAATGAACCTGGTTTCCCCCATTAACTCTGCTTGTCAAAAGCTTACAAAGGGTATTACTTGAACCAGGGACACTGCAACAGTCATAAATATGAATCTGAGTTTTGATCACATGACCACAGGGATGCTGCAACAGTCGTAAGTGTAAAAAATGGACCTGAGTCCCTTCCTTCATGTTTAACTTCAAACAACCATTAAATGAACTGTCAAGGACTATCTATCTATAACAATACACAGTAATAATCAGTATTAGAAAACATTTCTTGTTTTGTTTTTGTTGCTTAAATTACAGCTTACTGTATTTTTGTACATTATTTTTTAGAGATCTGATTTCTTCTGGAAGGCTGCTGAGAGCTGGGTGTGTATGTGTATGTGTGCAAAAAGTGAGATTATTTAATGAATAATCTGGAGCTCTGATCTGGCCCTGAGAAAGTGGGGTGTCAGAAAAAGCCAAAAGAAAAAGAAGAAGAAAGAGAAGATACAGACAGTCTTGACTTACAACAGTTCATTTAGTGACACTTCAAACCTACAACAACACTGAAAAAAGTGACTTCTGACAGTTTTTCACACTTATGACCATTGCAGAATCATTGCAGGTCATGTAATCAAAAGTCAGACGCTTGGCAACTGATTTGTATTTATGACAGTTGCAGTGTCCCGGGGTCATGTGACTTCCCTTTTGCAAGACTGCTATCATGTCACCCCTATTTCTTCTTTTAATCAAACTAGACATATTCAATTCCTGCAACTGCTCTTCATATGTTCTAGCTTCCAGGCCCCTAATCATCTTTGTTGCTCTTCTCTGCACTCTTTTCAGAGTCTCCTCATCTTTTTTATAATATGTTGACCAAAGCTGAATGTAATATTCCAAGTGTGGTCTCACCAGGGAATTATAAAGTGGCAGTAACACTTCACATGATCTCGATTTTATCCCTCTGTTCATGCAGCTTAGGACTGTGTTGGCTTTTTTGGCAGCTACAACACACTACTGGCTCATATTCAAGTGATCTCTCCTTGATTAATTTCCATTCCCTTTTGTCCTGCTTTCGGGTGCTTTGGAGAATAGGAGAATCTTTGTGATAGCACCTCAAATATTTGGAAGACTGCTATGATGTCTCCACTGGTCCTTCTTTTTATTAAACTAGACATACCCAATTCCTGCAGCCGTTCTTCTTATGTTTTATCCTCCAGTCCCCTAATCATCTTTGTTGCTCTTCTCTGCAGTTTTTCCATAATTTCAAATCTTCTTTACATTGTGATGAGTGCAGGAAATTTAAAGGATGTCAGCAGGGAAGAATTCAGCATTTTTGTGCCAAAGTGATCCCAAGGTCTTAAAGCTTATGCACAAGCTCCCTGAATCTTTTTACAGCTAAGGAGATGTTTGGATTTAAGCCAGCCTGGGACATCTCCGGATTGCCCTGCTCAAGCTGGCTCCTTCCTTCCACATCCTGCCAAATCAGACCTGACATTTCATTTAAAAATTTTGGTTTAGTGACGGGGATAGGCAGCTTGCATGGCGGCATCAAAATCCTTCACAGTGGAAATTAATCTAAACAGTTTATATCTGGTTTGGTTCTTTCCTCATTCTCAGCCAGGAGACAAGAGCTATTCTTAGAAAGAGACCCGCCTTTATCAAAGACCAATAGAGATTTTTTTGGGGTGCGGGGGGACATCCTGCCCCTTTTTAAAAGAACCTGATGTAATATGTGGTGAAAAAAAGGCATCTTTTTCCCCCTTTCCTATCTTGTAGGCACATCCTTGCAAAATTGGGATGGCCCATTTAACAATTTAATAGATCAGTGAGAGGGAGACCCCAAAAGAGCTCTCCCTCTCCCACACTCGTATATCCTTTGCCTAACTTTGCCTAACTGGTGTGTTAGATTTGATGGGATTCAAATCTTTACAGAACAAGTAAAGCTAAGCAAGCCAAACCTGGTTAAAGAATGGATGGGAGACCAATACGAGATCCCTAGGCCTGGCTAGGCTAGAAAGAAGATCATGACAAAACATTGGCTTCTCAAGAAAATTACATGGTCCCTAGGAATCTTGAGGGAAATAGCTGAGCAGAAGCATGGCTGATATCAAAAGACTGATCATGACTCTTCCTTGGATGGGAGACCACCAGGAAATCCAAGAAGCTAGCTGGTTGGAAATTAAAAGAAGGAGGTGATCACAAGTCATTTCTCCTTGGTTGCCAAGAAGATGTCATCAAGCCTCTAGGACTTGGTGTCATCTGAAAGATTGGAAATCAACCCCATTCCTCTACCACTATAGATAGCCCTTGAATTACAATGACCACTGAGCCCAACATTTCTATTGCTAAACAAGACAGTTGTTAAGTGAGTTTTGTTCCATTTTTAAAATCTTTCTTGTCTCAGTTATTAATTGAATCACCACCATTTTTAAGTTAGTCACACGGTTATCAAATCTGGCTTCCCCATTTATTTTGCTTGTCAGAAGGTCGCAAAAAGTGATCACATGATCCCAGGACATTGCAACCGCCATAACTATGAGTCATTTGCCAAGTGTCCGAATTTTGATCCCACAGCCATGGGGACACTGCAACTGTCGTAAGTGTGAAGAACAGTCTTAAGTTCCTTTTTTCAGTGACATTGTCACTTTGAATGGCCATTAAAGGAAGGGTGATTATCTGTAATACTGCAAGGCAGCTCAGAAGTGCTTTCTGATGCCCTGGCTGAATGGTCATTTTTCGGTCTGAGGCCTCCACTTTGGGAGAGCAAAGGATCATTTTAAAGAGGGATCCTTGCCTATCTCCCAACGACAGGTGGCTCTCGACTTACAAGTTTGTTTAGTGACCGTTCAAAGTTACAACAGTACTGAAAAACATGACTTACAACTATTTTTCACAGTTACAACCTCTGCAGCATCCCCATGGCCATGTGACGCTTGGCAACTGACTAGTATTTATGACAGTTGTAATGTCCCGGGGTCATGTGATCCACTTTTGCAATCTTCTGACAAAGCAAAATCATTGGGGAAGCCAGATTCACTTAACAACTGGGTTACTAATCAGCTGCATGAATTCACTTAACAGCTGTAGCAAGAAGGGTTGTAAAATGGGTCAAAACTCACATAACAAATGTCTCGCTTAACAGCAGAAATTTTGGGCTCAGTTGTGGTTGTAAGATGAGGATTACCTTGTAACATGAAGCAATTTCCGCTCTGCAGAATTTTCTGCCAAATCAGTACAGGTAATCCCCACCTTATAACAGTTCATTTAGTGACCATTCCTAACAGTGAGAATCACTTGCCTTCAGAAGTTGTGGGTGCTCCATCACTGGAGGTTTTTATGAAGAGACTGGCAGCCAATTGTCTGAATTGTATATGATCTCCTGCTTGAACAGGGGGTTGGACTAGAACACCTCCAAGGTCCCTTCCAGTTCTATTCTGATTATTATTATTAGTTATGATGGCACTGAAAAAAGTAACCTGACCATTATTCACCTTTATCTTCATTGTAGCATCCCCATTATCATGTAATAAAAATAATAAACAGATGCTTGGCAGTGACTCATATTTATGACCATTGCAGTATCCTGGGAGGGTCATGTGATCCCCTTTTACAACCTTCTGACAAGCAAAGTCAACACGGAAGTCAGATTCACTTAACTGCTAATTTAACTATTGCAGTGATTCACTTAACAATTGTGGGAAGAAAATTCGTGAAATGTGGCCAAACTCACTTAATGAATGTCTCATTTGCTAGCAACAGAAATTTGGGGCTCAGTGGTGGTCATAAGCCAAGGACTGCCTGTAAATTTAAGTTTCTGAATCTCAGTAGGGTTTTCTATCTCCTTGGGGCAACTGGAGGGAGAGATTTTGGGGGAGGAGGGGAGGGTTCTCCCCCTTTCTTGACTTTCCTTTGCAGAAATGTCTGTGGCCCCAGGCAGTGCTTAAGACATGCGCGGGATGAAACACACCAGTACTTCCAAGCTCCGGGGATGAAAATCCTTTAATGCTTCATGAGTGGTGCGGAAAAAACCCCCAAAATAACGTGATCGCACTTCCCATCAAAGACTTCCCATCAAATTTGGAATTTCCATCCGCTAAGCTCCTCCAAAGTCAAAAGTAGCAGGGAGAGGTCTGCGGCAGAAGCTGCATTTTCCTCCACCCTTTTAAAGAAAAAATCCGAGATTTCACAGAAATAAGGATTTGTATATGGCATTGCCTCCTTTTTTTTTTTTTTAGATAGGGACGAAAATGTCTGCTTGGGTTGGGGGGGGGAGGAGAAGCCGCGAGCTCAGATTTGACAATAAGAGGATTGTTGGGCTGCAAGGAGGGGTCAAGATAATGTAAACGGCAGAGCGAATGAATTTTTTTTGCGGAAAGTGGGGGGGGGGTTTCACCTGCAGACAAGGAAGGATAAAGATTCAGGCCCTCAAAAATGGCAGGTGAAGAGGTACCCTTTTCTCTATCAAATGCAATACAGGATGGGGGGAAAAGCTACTTTGGATCAACAAGGGGGAAGAACCAGTGATTCATGGGTTTGATGATTAGAAAGAAGAGAATATGAAAAGAAGAGAGACAACTATAAATATGGAGAGGAGGGAGAGGGAGATGAAATACATTTGTAACTGCTGTAAAGGAAATCAGAAGTCTCTTCTTTTCTTGCTTTCTTATTTATCCCTTTTTTAGAACTAACCTTGGTTTAAATTTGTTTTGTTTTGATTCTGTAAAATGTTTCTCCCATAGCAACATTAATTACTCAAACTGGTATTTAGTAGATAGATGGATAGATAAAGATGAGTGGATGGACACACAGATAGACAAAGATGTAGATAGATATGGAGATGGATGGATGGACGGACAATAGACAGATTGACAGATACATATAAATATGCAAGCAGTTCTCAACTCAACAATACTTCATTTAGTGACCATTCAAAGTTATAATGACCCCGAAAAAAGGGACTTATAACCATGTTTCACACGAAAGACTTTTGCAGCATTCCCATGGTCACATGATCAAAATCCAGCTGCTTGGCAAAAGGTAATCATGTGACTCTGGGACATTGCAACCATCATAAATATGAGCCAGTTGCCAAGTGCTCAATTTTGATCACGTGACCATGAAGATACTACTCTGATCATGTGAAAAACGATTCTGTCATTTTTTTTCAGTGCTGTTGTGATTTTGAACAGTCACTAAATGAACTGTTGCTAGTTGAGCACTATCTGTATTATACTTTCCTTGCCAGAAAAGTATAAAAATGTGGTCTTTGTGATTATGAGGAGGAGGAGGAAGACAAGGAGGAAGAAGAGGAGGAGAAGAGGGAGAGAGAGGAGGAGGAGTGTCTGATTCTTGGTGATTCTTAGTGCCAGGTCTCTCCATGTCTTCCAATCTTGCACTACTTCTTTGAGTTGATTTTAGCTCTGAATGGTGTCAGCTTTTATGCTATTCAACCACTATGTTCTTTGGTGGATTGGTTTCCTTTTACCGTTAATCCTTCCAAACAAAATTGCTTTCTCCTGGGAATTACCCCATACAATTTAACAATCCAGGCTAACTAAGGTTTGAGATTGAGGGTTAGGAATTATGCAAGATTGGTCCTCCATCAAACAACAAAGATTTGAGTCTGAGACTTCAGAGTCGTGGAAGATTCATCTTTTGCCAGGAAACCAAGATTTGAGATCAAGGCTCAAGAGTTGTGCAAGACTGTTATCTGGATGAAACTACCAGATCCTAGCAGAAAGGTCCCTCCATTTGATCGAGGACTCTCAAATAGCCAAGCCAGGAATCACAACAGTGCCATCGAAACTCCATCTTAACCGAGGCCCACAAGGAACTGGCATAGCTTCAATAGCAGCTGGGTGCTTGCCATTTTCCCTCACATCCTGCAAACACCTCTGGACTTGGGCTGATAGCCCCAAACTGAGGAAGGCAAGGACTGACAACGAGGATATGATCATTGTAAATGGTTTACTGATTGATAGACCTCTGCTTGCATGAAAAACAAGAACCCCATTTGGAAAGAACCCTAAATGTTTGGCCAAACTTGGGTGAAGGAGACCCATTCTCCAAGCACCCCCCATTTTGGTCCCCAGGCTATCAATGGACCCCCAAGTGAGAGGCTAGAGGCACATCACACAACATCCCATTGCCACCCCTCCCCGAAAGCCTCAGCCTGCTGTCCAAACGCACCGGATGTCTTCATTGAATCAATATGGCCTTCGAGATAGTCGCGTCAGACAAAATTCGGGGAATTGGCAGGCCTGAAGCGAGATCGTTTAGGGATGTTTTTTCCTGACTTTTATCTCCCTTTATGCAAATATCCCTCAAAAGTCTTCAGAGTGCCGTGTATGATGATATATCTATTTTTTTTAAAAAGAGCATATTTTCCAAGCGATGCAAGATGCACAATTGATATTTTGTTTAAAAAAAATTCTCTTCCAGACAACTACTTTCTTTGCAGGGGAACTGAACAGTTATCATGTTTTACCCCCTGCCGGGTGGCCATATTTTCCATATTATCTCTCCAACTGCAGGCAGAGAGTGTTGCGCGTGATGCTCTTTTACATGTAGATTGAATTTTGCACCCTGTTTCGGGACTTTTGAGATTAACCGTATATCTCCAGCAGGGCTCGGTCTGGACCAGGGTGGCTCACAACAGGGGTGGTGCCATCCGTCACAACGCCAACCCTAAATAGGCTGTGAGGAAAAAAATGGGTGGGTTGCCTTGACTGCAGCATCTCTGCTCCAAAATGTCAACAGAGCAAAACAAAAAAAGGAAACTTAAATTGAAGGGAAAATCGAAGGGCTGGCTCAGTAGCGGGTGGGGAGAAAAAAATGGGTTGAAAGGCAGCCAGGGTTGGAACATGATTAGGCCAACTCAAGGACCACTCTTTTGGGAGGCCCTGAAAGATGGGGAAGGGGAGGGCTTGACTGAAGCTCTACTAAAATGCAATGGATGATTGTGATGTAGTGTCAATTGGGTGCCAGAAGCTACGGGCTATGACCTCAATTGAGCCCAACATTTCCAGCGCTAAGTGAGACATTTGTTCAGTGAGTTTTTCCTCATTTCACAACCTTTCTCGCTATGGTTGTTAAGAGAAGCACTGCAGTCGTTAAACGGCTGTTCGACACAGCTGTTCAGTGAATCTGGCTTTCCCCATTGACTTGGCTCATCAGAAGGTCAGAAAAAAGGATCACATGACCACCGGGGCTCTGCAACCATCATAAATACAGGCCAATGGCCTAGCATCCGAATTTTGTTCATGTGACTATGGGGATGTAGCATAAGTATGAAAAATGGGGATAAGTCAGGGATGTCAAAGTCAAGACCCAGGGGCCTTATCCAGCTCACAGGGTGCATGGATCTGGCCCGCGGGGCCACTATGGAAACCGTGAATGGCCGGCCCGCGGCCCTCCTGAGCTCTGTTTTTGCTGGCAGGGGATTGCAGGAGGAGTTGCAGTTGAAAATGGAGTTCAGGAGCCCATTTTCACTGGCAGAGCACTCAGGCCACCACAGGCGTCTCAGACACGAGCTATGTCGAGCTGGCCACACCCACCCCAGCCCACCAAGGTCAAACACAACCCTGATGCAACCCTCAATGAAATCAAGTTTGACACCCCTGGCATAAGTCACTTTCTTCAGTGATATTGTTACTAAGAGAACTACCTGTATTGAGGATGAAACGTCTTGTATCCTTCTTGATGTAACAGGTTCTGCTGAGTCTTGAATAATGTCCTTGAATATCAGGAAAGCAGACATTATGCAGTTCTTGATGCTCTTTGAGCCTGGTTGTTTCTTTGCAGATATTTCACTAATTAGCTAACATTTGCAAATGAGCAGAGGGAAGCCATGAACTAGCAATCAGAAGACACAATAGAAACTGAGTGTCTTAGACTAAGCCTAATCCAAAAACATTAGAGAATTAAGCCTGGAAATCTGACAAATCAGCATCAACAGGCACACAAACATTAAGAACATCTACACACCATTCAAAAGAATCAAAAAGCTAAAAAGCCCAGAAAAGAAGAAATTAATATAAAAATTAATACTAGACCAAAAATCAAGCAGTTAGCAATACCTTAACAATGAACTAACACTCCCACCCACAATGACAGGGAAAGCCACTTGTGTATAAACAATGAACAAACCATACTCCCTTCTACCACAGAAGATGTTACCTAGCTGGGTCATAAAAGCCTGCAGGAATACAACCAAGCTCAGGGAGCACCAAGGACATCACAGTCATCATCCCCCCCCCCCCCAAA
>BHFT01044816.1:0-52502 GCA_004320025.1 Laticauda laticaudata
TTTATAAACTAATTAATAAATTAATTAATAATTAATAATTATTATTATTAAAATAATAGTTTAAATAATAAACTATTAATAAATTAATAGCTATTTATAAACAAAGGGTAGCAATTAAAGAATGGTTTTATAGTAGATAAGAAAAACAAGCTCTTCATATCCAATATAGTATCCAGGCTTAAAGTAACATTATTGTATTTTTGTGGGATTTTAAATCTTTCCTTCCATTAGACCTCCAGGGTAGGAGGTATTATGCCAGTCAGAGAGCTTTCTTGGTTAGGAATTAATCCTCATTTTTTCTTATGTGGAGAATAGATTTGCACCTCCAAGCAACACTTTCAGATTGTTCTCTAGAGTCCATTTAAATGGTGAACATGTAGTTGATAAAGCACATGTCTTTTATAAATGATGAAATTGTCATCTGTAATGTCCTTACATCCAATAGATAGAAGATTCCTATATCATGTTTTAACACTTTACCAAGCAAGAAAAGGGTTTTAACATTTATCAAGCAAAAAGGAGGCGAGCAAATTTAAATCTTTTCTATGAATAAATTATACAATGAGCTGATTTGCTAATCGTGTTAATCTAATCTTTGTTAACATTGCTGATTTTTTCTGACTACTTTTAATGAAAGTCCTTTTAATTTTTTAAAACCATTGGGATTAAAAATCTCCATAGACAATGTCCTTAGATAGTGCCTTAATTATTTAATTGGTTCATTAATAAAAGCATATAAGTATGTTGGTGCTAATTCATTAAGAAAGTAAATGCTGTTTTTCAAAGCTAATCTGTTTCACATTAAATGCTTAAGGCCTATAATTATATATTGTGGGATATAATTTGTAATCCCATATCTTGGGTAACAGTTTGCTTGCTAAAAAAAAAAAGAATTATTTTCTGGTATAATGTAATCTACTTTTCTTCTCAAAGAAAGAAAGCATCTTCTTGTTTTATTTAACTGCTTTTATTTAACTGCATTTATTTATGTGAGATCTTTAAAGATCAAAAACCTATTGGAATTTCATGTAAACTTGCTATGGGCCTTCTTTGTTTCATTGATATAAAAATATAATTAGTACTTTGAGCCATTGCAATAAAATAAAGACATTTAAATTGCTTTCTTTAAAAAAAGCTTTTGGGGTATAATACATGTAAACCATAAGAATTTAATAACTTCAAAGTGTTATGCTCTGGATGTCTTAATCATAACATTAGAATATGCTACATTATTCGCCTTTTAACAATCAGTATAAATAATTTCTTTTAAGTACCCTCTATTCATTGATACAAATTTTAAAACACATTTTCTTTACTCAGAACACAGATTACATGTGCTGGGCAAAACATTTATATTGATAAAAATGTTAGAAATTCGAAGTCACAAATGGTTTCAAAACTTGTATTGAATGGATTCTTGCTTTGATGTATAGATAATCACCATCAATAGAGTGGTTCATTTATTTTTCATTTATCGTAAAAGAAAAGTACTTACATTTTCAATGGAGCTTGAGTAAGACAGATGCTATAACCTAAAATAGCTCCTCCTTTTATGTTCAATAACATATTGCTATTATTGGTGGTGGTGGGGTGGTAATATATCTATAGTGTAGCATTCGAAGTTCAGGATGTTGTGTCTCCTGTTGTGGCCCATCACTGGATAATTTGTGTAAAATTTATCTTTAAATCTGTAAACTCTATTGCAAATATTGGCAGAATAGAAAATAAAAAGTTATAATAAACTGAGGGAAAAGCCTTGTACAAAGAGGAGAGCTGATCACAAAGTTTTTTGAGCACAGAACATGTTGTTTGAGACACTTGTATATGTTTTCATATTCGTGTCTTAACAATTCCAGGAATATAATTACAGAAAAAATACGATCATAAATACACTTAGAAGTATCAATTGAATAGGTTATATTGCACATTGAATAGTGGTTGTTGATACCATATTCTTTGTATCATCAATCGTTTAGAATCGGTGGTTTTTTGTGTCACAAGATAAGACGTGGTATCTGTATAATGTGAATGCTTCTTAGCTAAGAAAATCTTCCCAGAAGCAGAAGTCAGAAGCATCTGATTAGAACTTTTAAAACAGGATGGTATCTATAAAATGCTTGTCCCTGTAAAGGGTCTGGACTAGATTTAGTGGCTACAATAAGTAGAAATGGGAATTTGGACTTTGTCATACATACATGGTTATTTCCAGATTGAATTACATGGTTTTTGTGCAACTGCTTTTGAAAACTGAACATTCCAATTGTTCAGCATGAAACAGCCAGATTGTTTACCGATCCCAGAGAACATACTGTGCTTATTTTATGTAAGTCTGACCAATCTACAGTTATTTTCAGGCACAATTCAAAATACTGGTATTTGTCTTTAAAGCCCAAATGTTCTGGGACTACTGCGCAAACCTATTTCCATGTAAGCTTCCTCATTTATTAAGAACATATAATAACATTCCAGCCAGTACTTCCAACATTCATGTGCTAAGACAACTACACAGATCTACAGCCCATGGTAGCATACAACAAAAGCTGGGTCAACAAATTGTGTTTTTTTTTTTAGTTTAAGAGAGAGACTCATCAAAGTATATAAGAAATTGACCTATTAACTATATTTAATTAATTTAGTGTAATTTTAATAATTCATTAATATTAAATATTAGCATAGTTGATATTTTCATTATATCAGAGTTCATTTGCCTGTTGCATTTCTGCCTGTTTGGATTGTAGTCTTCAGCATGACATCCATTCAGGAAGTACTCAGCTGGTCCCTGTTGCACCCTTGGTCTAGAATGATGGTAAAAAGAGAGACCTTATGCAGTATTTCATTGCTAACTTGAGAACAACTGATAGAATGGAGAAAGATCAATTAGAATTAGAATTCTTTTATTGGCCAAGTATTATTGGACACACAAGTAATTTATCTGGATCAATCAGAAAAATGTGCTATAAAGTAGATATTTTTCATGCTGGCTAAGGCTCAACACTCTATTTTTTTCAACTAATGTTTATTTTTAACATATGACATTGCTGTTTCTCTTTTGCAAAGATTTGCCAGCTCTGCTTTTTTCTGTTATTTAAAAGTGATTTTGGTAAATTAAATTTAAAACATGATTGCTGAAATAAAGTAGCATGAAAAAAACCTGAAAATATTTTAACCAAGAGAATATTTCTGAGGTGAAGATTTTTAAAGGCTAAAAATCTTTATAAATCTTTATTTAATACTTGGCAACTTTAATTAAACATTTTAATAGTTTTCAAAATCTATTCATAATCTTAAAGCTTTTAAGAGTAGATATTTTTCTTCATAAAGTGTACAGAATCCTTCACGTTTGGTTTTTCTTTTAAATGAAAAGTGTTCAAGTCATAATTAAAGCTCCTATTTTTTACAGCGTTGCAGGAGGGGAACTCTTTGATTTTTTAGCTGAAAAGGAATCTTTGACTGAAGAAGAGGCCACAGAATTTCTCAAGCAAATTCTTAATGGTGTTAAGTATCTGCACTCTCTGCAAATTGCACATTTTGATCTTAAGGTACATTGAACAATGGAAATGCTACATAAAATACCCCTTTGCAATTTGGGTATCCAGAATAAATGCTAATATAAAGTTTTGTTCGGGAAAACAAAATATATTTTAAAGTTTCTTTATATGCCAAGACTGTAATATATGTAGATTGTCATGGAATATTAGAATAAAGTATGATTACTGATTACATTTCTAGAGTCATATCTTTATGGATATTCTATACACAGTATACGTTGGGAAACTCATATGTATGCATATAGTTGTATATTGGTAGTTTTCCAACTTCATTTTATTGAAATTAAAAAATCCAGGGGGAGATTAAAAAATCCAGGTCTCAGGTGTGATTAAGATGGGGTAAATGATGAAATGCTTACTTACCTCTTTTCTATGTACAATGTTACAATGTCTACTCGAGATAAAAGTTGCATCACAATGGTGTAATACTACTGTCATTTTGATGAAAGCCTCAATCCTGCAGACACCTCTTGTGAAGAAAGGACTACATTTACCCATAAGAATTTATCAGTTGTTTTTTTTTAATAAAGTATGTCTGTGGTTTGGAATTGCTCATGTACAATCAATATTTTTCCTTTGGAATTGCTCATGTACAATCAATATTTTTCCTTGAAGCCTGAAAACATAATGCTGCTGGATAGAAATGTACCAAAACCACACATCAAGATCATTGACTTTGGCTTAGCACACAAAATAGATTTCAGCAATGAGTTTAAGAATATTTTTGGGACACCTGAATTTGTTGGTAAGTATTACATTTCATTATTTTGCTATGATTAAAATTTGATCGTTTTAAGCAGAAACGTTCTTGATAGTCCACCTAATGACATCTTTGATTAATTTAGTCCTGTTTTTGTCCTTTGCTTTCTGTACTGAGATTAAAAATGGGTGATTGGAGACACAGTTCAGCTTCTTTTCAGCGTGTGTAGCTGTATAGGTATATGAGTAATTTCTTGTAGACATTGTATGTGCATATATATTTTTGCACTCTGAATTTTATACAACAGTATTAGCCTTGTACAGATACCTACATTTAAAAGGGAAAAATGCCCCCCAAAAGGACTAGCTCCATTAATTTATGAAAATCATTTTTCACTTAAAAATCCTATTTGGCTACTAGATGAATTACTTACATCCTGATTCCCAAAATCTCCTTTAGACTCTTATTCTAACTATCTGCTATATATGACCGAGGAAGATAATAGAATTAATGTTATCAAGCTTCATTTGTTGAGGAGAAGCAATGAAGAGAGTTGTTAATATCCTTTCCAGAGTAGCTACTTTACCACTGTATGACACAGAGTGCGAGATTGTGGGGGCCTTTCTTAAGAACATTTCCAAGTAGAAATTCATTGTCTCAGTCTTTAGCATTAGATATGGTACTGCAGCGGTCCCCAAACTTGGCAACTTTAAGACTTGTAGACTTCCAACTCCCAACTCTGCTGGCTGAGGAATTCTGGCAATTGAAGTCCACAAGTCTTAAAGTTGCCAAGTTTGGGGACCTCTGTAGTACTGTACTGAAGATTGTAGTGTAGCACTACAAGAATTATGCTATAGATCCCATAAAATCTGATAAATAATTCCTTGCTGTTCAACATCACCACAGTAGTATATTTCCTGAGATACATCATCAGGGAACCCAGAGTTTGATTTTAATTATGAACTGATTATACTCCATTCTGTTTCTTCTTTACATTTATCCTTATAATCTGTATCTGGAATAAGTAACAATTTGGATAAGAGTAATTCCATACAAATAAAACTCCTGTTGATTAATAATTTATCAGTTTGGGGAAATGATATTTCTTCTGTTTTGGATAGATTTAATCAGGTGCTGAACTTTCAACTGAAATAAAGAGCATGTAGCATATTTTGCAAGCTTTTGCTGATGTACTGGTTGCATTCCTTCTTGGAGAAACAGAACATGGCTAGTTACTCACTCTCTATAATGGGGCTTCAAATTTGACAGCTTTAAGACTTGTGGACTTCAACTCCCAGAATTCTAGTTTAATCATTGAATATCAATTTCCTACATATATTTATGATGATAATAAAATAGCTTACTCACTACAAGTTTATACATGGACTTAATTAAAGAAATTGCTTTGACGTGTGTGGCCTAGGAATTTAAAAACCAGCTGTTCAGCAACTAAACCTAATATTGAAGGCCTTGTTATATACTCCACAACTTCTGATGTCAGAAGGGAGGAAATAAGTGGCATCCTCTTTGTAGACTTGTCATTCTGTTTCATCTTGTCCTTTTCTTACTTTCTTAAGAGCCAGGAAAGCATGTCCTGTCCTAAAAAGCTGCAGTATGAAATGTAGGCTTGTCCGTAACCACAACGCCAGTTTGCTCTGCTTTTTCCATTGTAGAATCTAGTAGTTTAAAGAGGGAATTTAAAACAAATATATTTACTCAGTTTAGATTTTTGTTCATGATTCAGAATGACATAAATTTAATTTTAGTTAATGTCAGTTACCAAGAACCACAAAATGGATGTGGCAGCATATTTAAATAAATACGATAAATAATATTGGCTATTATGATGGTAGCTTTTTTATATTAAGCATGAAAGCTTTTGGTGCTATTGCTAGAGATTTTTGGAAGATAGTATTTAATTAATTTAGATATCAAATTATTCACTAATTTATGATAAGAAAGGGATTAATATGTGACTAAGGATAAATCCTGTTAACAATATTTCATTTTAATTATATGAATGAATAAATGAAATTTAATTTTGGGTGTTGCCCCAAGTATTGTCTTATGGAGTGCTATGCCTATAGCGTATTTAAAAGTGTCAGTTGTGAAAAGGTGTTTGTCTTGTTTTGCCTGTTTGTTTTTTCTCTCTAGCTATTCAGTAGGTTTGAAACTTTTTAAATGGAACTGGGTATGTTTCATCTGCTTTGAGGAACTTCTGGGATATAAATCTCTACTAAAATTATCATTTGAAATCATTTGAAAAAAGATTTAAAAAATATTTTAAAAAAGGACTATAGACTAACAGCAGGAAAGTTTATGATATTGAGGAGGAAATATAGCTGAGTAACAAAAACTTGATATATCTATTATACATTTCAGGAAGGAAAGATGAAAAAAGAAAATGAAGAATTGATACCATTTTTTAAAAAAAGCTGAAAACAATTAACTTAAAATTAAAAAATACTAGAATTGAAGTAAGGTGAAATGAAAGAGAGCTAAATAAAAATGTCTGGGTATTTTTAAGTACAAATGTAAATTAGTACTAAGCAAAAGCAGAAAGAAGTGGAGGCAATATGCAATTTTAAGTTATTATCCACTGACAATAAACCACTAAGTGGCCATAAATATTTCTAAAATAATCTTGACTTTTTAATAAGTTGAAATGACAATGTAGTATGTTCTTATATTACAGTACCTACAAGCAAAAAGAAACAATGCATAAATATATTTTGAGAAAAGTTGACAGATTTCTGTACTTATTTTAGTACAGCATAAGCAAAAAAAGGAAGGTACCACCTAAATAGAAACCGGCAAATGTTGCCAGATGTTGTTACCTGCCCAGAGTGTGAAGATTGCAGCAGCTGGCCTGGCCTGCAGCAGGCTTCTATTTGCCCGGTGGGCTGGGGACCAGGCTGAAGCTTCCTGAACCTCCTGCACCCTCCGAGGCACTTTCACATTCCATTTAACATGCACAATTGCTTAATGACTACAACTGGCAGAGCTTTGCTTAATGATCAAGATTCCTAATTGTCACTAGTCGAGGACTACCTGTATTTTTTTTCTTTATGTTTTAATAAGAAACAATAATTATTACACACAAGAAATTAAAAAAATAAATTGAAATCTGATTTCATACATACACATACACCCCCCCCAAAACCACAAGAACATCAGGAAAACAATATAAGCAAAATAACATTACTGTATAGCAAGCATTTAGGAGAATATTTATTGTAGATTTTCAATGTATAGTCTGTATTGCCTTATGATTCTTAAGAATTGCCTATTCACGGTTTGTAAGATTCAGTCCTGCTGAATTCAGTTAGGTTTCCTTTCTGGCAAGCATGTATTTATAAAATTGTAGCCTGAATGGCATGCCCAAATAGAGCTAAAGTGGATCTAGTTTTGACTACCTCCCACCTAATCAGTAAAAATGTGACATTTGAGAATAAATGTACAGATTTATGGCAAATTTCAATTGAACAGTTGTTAAAGTTTCAATCAGGATATATTGAACAAATGCATACTGCAAACAGAGATTTTAAATAACTAATGTACTTTCTTAAAATTAATATAAATTGTTCCAGCTGTCCAGTGCATTTTCCCTCACTCTTTCTAGAAAGTGGAAATTAGATTGTATGTAATGTTTATAGCTAATACAATGTATTTATGAATATTTCAGCTGCCATACAGAACAAATATAAATATCAAACTCTATTATTTGTGGTTGTTATTTTTTGACAAAACGAACAAATATTTTATTTCTTAGCTCCTGAAATAGTAAACTATGAACCACTTGGTCTTGAGGCAGATATGTGGTAAGTTCTCGATTTTTTTCTGGCATTTCTTTGTAATTTACATAGGAGGCTTTTAGCACTGAAAAATACATTTTTCCTTCTCCCATATTTCTTTGCAGGAGCATTGGTGTAATAACTTACATTCTGTAAGTATCAACATCCTAATGTGTGTGTTTTTGTAATTACCTCAATATTATTTAGACCTGTAACTGATAATCTCATCTGTTTACAATCATAGAAATCTTCTTATGAAATTAACTTGAAATACTTGCAGAAATACTTATATGAAAACATACTTCAATATATAGTGAAAAGAAGTGTAAACTGTATCAAGCATTATTTTGATATTTGGGACTATAACTTTGTATGTCTTAAATGAACTTTTTCATCTCCATGAAGTGGAAAACCTGAATATTGTTAGATTCTAGTCCAGCCAACACAGAAAAATGGTCAGAGGTTTAGGATATAATCTGAAGGACCATGGATTTTACATTTTTAAAATATGATTTTAAAAACAGATATAAATTACTTTAAGTGCCTCTACTTCCTGGTTTAATGATTAAAGAAACTTATTTGGAAATTGTTAAAAATCCTGGTGCTTTAGAGATAGAGATGGTGGTAGGAACATTAAAAGTCTATTTTGAATGAAGCAAGTAATGAGTCCATCATTTTAGGTGCCTCCAAAATGAGCATTTTTATCAAGAATCCTTTTTATTGTAAATTTGATGAAAGAGATAAACGGGAGGAAACAGCTTGTTGAAGCAGCAGAGACAACACATAAAGAGATAGACTGGAGAACAGTTGTTCAACAGAAAACTTGCTTTGCCTCTTTTAAATGAGCTTGTGGTTTTTTTTAAACCAACATACAGAAGAAATCTGTATATTTTAAAAGGCAAGATCAAATTGGGAGAAATCTGTCTACCATTTTTGGCCTGCAGCATTAAGCACCACTGAAACTACAACAGAAGAAAGCAAGCTGTGATTTTCCACCGCCCACCCTTTTTCGATGTGAAAGTGAAGGGGGAGGGAATGTTAAAGTAATATTAATCAACTTGAATTGAAATTATTACAGGGCACATAAATTTATTTGACAGGTGGAGATAAAAATATTATTTTACAGTTTTAAGGGTTTATTTGTATTTTAATTCGTAATTTCATGAGTAAAAAATTATTTTGATATGGTCCATCCCATTGTGTGGATGTCTGTGCTCAAGGCATAACCATTTTAAACTTATGTCTCTGTTTATTTATTCCAAATACTGTGAAATAATGTTTAACTCCTAATTTACATGCTCCAAATAGATCTTAGAACTGAGATGTTTCTATTCAAGTCATGCAGCATCTTATTTACTGTGCCAAAATTAATTTTTGTAGATTAAGTGGCGCTTCGCCATTTCTTGGAGAGACAAAACAAGAAACGCTAGCCAATGTATCTGCAGTGAATTATGACTTTGAGGAAGAATTCTTTAATAATACCAGTGCTCTAGCTAAAGATTTTATAAGGCGACTTCTAATAAAGGACCCAAAGTGAGTTTTTTTCATTGGTTATTTGTGATGGGTATGATCTTTTTAAAATTTTTATTTTAGATTATGCTTCTCAGCCAAGCTGGCATATAGCAGCCACATCATTAGGGCCACTTAATGAACATCATGAGAACATCCAGGAAAGGGAAGTAGAGGTTATGGGTATAATACAGGTAATCATCAAGTTATAACCACAATTGAGCCCAAAATTTCTTTTGTTAAGCAAGAGTTGCTAAATGTATTATGTCCCACTTTACATCCTTTTTGTTGTGGTTGTTAAGTGAACCACTGCAGTTGATAAGTAAATCATATGATTATTAAACAAATCTGGCTTGTCCCATTGCCTTTGCTTGTCAGAAACTAGCTGAGAAGGTCGCAAATGATGATCACATGACCCAAGGACAGTGCAACTGTCACAAATTCATTCCACTTGCCAAGCATCCAAATTTTGATCATGTGACCATGGGGATGATGCAACACTCATAAGTGTGATAAGTCATTTTTTTCACTATGATTGATCACTAAACAAATGGTAGTAAGACTACCTTTTCATCAATTCATCAACTGGTATACTCACCTTCTAACTGCATTGCATACTTCTAGCATGATAACCCAAGTGCCTTCTGCAACAAGCTAATTGGAAATATTTATGTTTCTAAATGTAAGCTTTATTTCTTTTGAAACCAATGACATGTTTGCTATTTCGTTGTCCTGGATTTCATTAAATTAACTCTTTTTTAAAAATTGCACTGAGACACTAATGATTATTTGTTTTTAACTTATATTCCAGTATTAAATGGACAAGTTTTAATAAAGTTTCAAGAAGAACTCACCAGGATCAGTACTGTGTGATGTTGCTAGAACTAATATGATGAAGTGAGTTCATAGGTTACTAAACTGAAAATGCTCGAGTTGGACTAGAATAGGGGTCTTCAAACTTGACAGCTTTAAGATTTGTGGACTTCAACTCCCAGAATTCCTTCTCCAGTCATGTTAGCTCGGGAATTCTGGGAAGAATTTCCCAGAAAATTCACAGTTTAAGACTTGTGAACTTGTGAAGTTCACAAGTCTTAAACTTGCCAAGTTTGAAGACCCTTGGACTAGAAGATAACTTTTAAATCCTGCTCAATAGGTTTACAGTTGTAAAATTATAAGTAGGTGAGGAAAATAGAATAAGAGAGTTGTATTGCCTTAATTAACTTGTTTCTCATTTAAAAGGAAGAGAATGACTATTCAAGACAGCTTGCAACATCCATGGATCAAGGTTAGCATGTAACACATAAAATTAAATTGTTTGATTCTGTTTGCCTGTTTTATTGCTCCTATTTGTTTTTTTGTTTGCATATAAGTATTTTCTTGCTTCCTCTAAGGCACTGACCGAATTGTTTTCTTCCTATTTAGTGTATTTTTAATAGTTATTCTAACCCTTGGACCAAATCAATTTGCCCTGTATTATCAAAGAGGAAAGAACCCATTAGAAATCTAGTATAAAGAGAAGATGATCCATAGGAATTACATGTCAGAGAAAGTCATTTATACTGTACAATGCTTACTGCACACTTGCATAAAACAACTGCTTGTGAATGTTAAGTAGTTGACAGGCAATAAATTCTGCCCTAATTCTTCTCCTTACACTAGGGATTATAGTATTTTGTAGTTTAGTTTATTTTCATTGCATCTTGTACAACAAAATTAAATGCCATCTTCAGTGCACATTGTAACTATAAAAATAAAACACAAACACACATCCTTTACATTCTATACAATTGAATTGAAAACCCTGATATTGCATTAATGTTGTACTATACATAGTTCCATTACCTCCTAAATTAACATGAATTTGAGAACCTGGACTATAACTGTAACATTTGACAACCTTGACCATGATAGTAGCATTTCAAAGTCTTATTTTAATTTTTCCGCAGCCAAAAGATACTCTGCAAGCCCTGAGTAGAAAAGCCTCTGCAGTAAATATGGAGAAATTCAAAAAGTTTGCTGCACGAAGAAAATGGAAAGTAAGGTTAATAATTATTTACGATAATGTAGTTTAGCTTTGTCTTTGGGGTAAAATATACAAGAGTATGTGCTATCATAACAAACATATTAGAAGACTGATCAGTGGCTTAATATAATATAAGCATTCAATTTTCTGTCTCTTGCTTTTAATTAGTAATAATGCAAGATCATCTGTTCATTAATCTGAGCAATGTAGGTTTATGCAGCATTTCCACTGTAGCTTGGGAGGAAAAGGAAGTAACCAAGTTGTAAGAATGAGATATGCATAAAAATTTCAAAAGCAATAACATACCACAAAGAATATCAGAATGGATATGAGATGGAAATATCTGTCTCTCGATACAATCACGATTTTTGACACTTAACAACTTGTTCTAAGCTGTTTTTCATTAAATTTTTGAATTGCCAACAAACTACAAATCATTGTTTAGTAATCTACATTTTAATATATCCTTTTCCTATGATAGATCTCATGTGACATAAATTTCCTCAGAAATAAATGTTTGCTTCTTTTTTTAATAAAAGCAATCAGTGCGTCTAATATCATTATGCCAAAGATTATCAAGATCATTTTTGTCCAGAAGTAACATGAGTGTGGCCAGAAGTGATGATACTCTGGTAAGTAGACAAATGCAATTTGATAATTTCCTTATGAAATTTTGGATGTAGTATAAAATGTTATATGCAAATCAGGATTCAATTTTATTCAGCTGTATTGATAAATTGAATTTCAGATTTCATAGGGATTACTAGTAAAAAAATAATAATATATCTATCAAGCAGCCATCCCCAAATTTGGGATGTATGCAATACAGCTGCCATAAACATAATTGGCAAAGTGGCCAGGAATCTTGAGAATTGGTCTGAACCTTAAAAGTATCTTGATAGACAAAGCTAATATATTTGAGCTTCCATCTCAGTTTTCCAATCTTTATTTTATGCACTGTTTGTACATAACAGCTTTAGCTTTATAGCTTTAATATACTAAGATCAGCAGCCCTGAAAAAAAAATTAGAAGTAGCCCTCAACTTACAATCACAATTGAGCTCAAAATTTTCATTGCTAAGACAATTGTTAAGTGAGTTTTGCCTCATTTTATAGTCTTTCTTGCCACAATTATTCAGTAAATAACTGCAATTATTAGATTAGTAACATGGTTGTCAAGTGAATCTAGCATCCCCATTGACTTTGCTTGAAGAAAGTCACAAAAAGTAATCACTTGACCTCAGGACACTGCAACTGTCACAAATACATGCCAGTTGCCAAGTGTGTGAATTTTGATCATGTGACCATAAGGTTCTGATAATCATCTTAAGTGTGAAAAATGGTCCTAAGTCATTTTTTTCAGTATCATTGTAACTTCAAACTGTCACAAAAGGAATGGTTACAAGTCAAAGATTACCTATATCTTTTTCTTGGTTAAATTAAATGCAGCTTATCTACTACACTGAGTCAAGTTGTGATAATTTGTATGAAGTTTTGAAATGTGCCAGACATACTACCATTTAAAATGCTAGGTTCTTACAGTAAATTAATAAGAATTTAAAGAATTCACAGCAAAGTTATAACAATATACTATAAAATAATGGTCCACAACCTTTCTGGCTTGGCAGCCGGGGGAGAGGGGATAGTTTCTTGTGATGGCAGGGAGCTTTGTGCACGAGCGCAATATGGCTACCACTTGCATGACGGGAGTCTCACCAAACACTCGCACACTGTCTGTGCATCCTGGTTCCAAACAGACCGAAGGAATCCCTACCATAGAAAATTAAACCCAGGAAGCAACTTTTTCAAGCCTAATAGAAGGTCTGCTTGATAACTTAGAATTAAATTAGAATTTATCTTCACATAAAATTTATATTCTGAAAGAATGTAACAGTTATGTCAATTCAGCTCTTTGTAGCTCTTAGTAATTAGGATAGTATATATAAAATATATAATTCAGTTACAGTTACAATTTAAAGCAGACTATATTGCCTTTATGTTGCTTTTATATTGCCTATTCAAATGGATAAAATCTAATTCAATTTGGATAACTTTATTTTCTTAAAAATTCTTGAAAAGGAAAAGTATAAGAAATTTTGCAGAGTGATCTTTTTTTCTTTTTGTCCATCTGCTGATTTTCTAATTATTGTAAATATGATTTCTACTAGCTAGGGTACTTTTTAAAGCCAATTCAATTACTAAACAAACAGAATTTCAATCTTGACCTCTTGTGACATAAGACATAAACATAAGTCTACTGTTGCAGCACTGCAACATTTAAATTATATATTTTTTTACTTCTGCAAAATCTTTGCTCCTTACTCCTAGAACATGTTTTAGCAAATGAGACAGATACTTAATACAAAATACAGAAAAGGACTAAAAAATACTGAGCAAAGACATGAGATTTAAAAAAAGAAATATAAGTAAACCTGTTTGACCTGAAGCCTTTTCATTATATTTCTTCATGTACTACCTCTTTATACTTGCAAAATGGACACTTTAAGAAAGTAAATAATCTCCTTAGATTAGAGCAAAGTTGCTACAGATGTTTGCAGTGACACAGAAGAACTCCTTTCAAGATTGAGGCATTTGAAAATGCATGGTTCTAATGCATATTATGTAGCAGCACAGTTCCTATTAAGAATATGTGGTAATCCTGTCAGAACTGCAATATGGCCCTTATTTTGCTTTGTTTGCTTCTTATAAGGGTACTTATTCCTCAAATGAATTATCTTTTTATTTCCTATTCCCCCCTCCATTTACAACTCTGTGCTTCATTTTGCTTAATTTATGAGGATGAGGAAGATTCATTTGTAATGAAGGCCATCATTCATGCTATCAATGATGACAATGTTCCTGGCCTTCAGCATCTTTTGGGGTCTTTAACCAATTATGATGTCAATCAACCAAACAAGGTATGTTGTTGTCTGCTCATTGTTTAAAAATATGAGGGAAAGATTTGTTTTACCTTTTTTTATATGATAACAGAATGTTTTATAATATATTGGAGAAAATGTGCATTATTTTCTAGTATGCTGTTAATGTATTTAACATCAAGCATACATCACTGCATTGATTCGTCTGTGATCAAATCTTTGTTACTTACGTTTTCTCCCCAAATTTAATAGAAATAAATCAAGCAGTATGAAAACATCTCCAAAATAAATAAGAAAATGTATTATATAAGTTCAAAACTGAGCACAAGTCTATAGTATTATGTTCTAATTGTACTGCTATGGAATCCTTATAGAATTCCGCATTATTGTTTTTCCCTAGCATGGAACACCTCCATTTCTGATTGCTTCTGGATGTGGAAATATTCAGATGCTACAGTTATTTCTAAAGCGAGGTGCCCGCGTTGATGTCCAGGATAAGGTGGGAAACTGGTCATTGCTAATAAAATAAAATGTGACATATTAATAGTATAGCATAGAAGGATGGAGATTAAATACCTGTGTTTTATAAGTAATCATTGTAGATTTTGAACATTGTTTTGGTTAATTCAGGTTTAAATTACAATTTTGCAAGTTCTTCCATTTCAATTAATGACCTGTATCTATCTGACACCAAACTATAATTTTGAGGATGCATACAACAAATTGCTCAAATTATGTATGGTTTTGTTGATTATACCACAAAATATTTTGGACAGGCAGGATCCAATGCAATATACTGGGCATCTCGGCATGGTCACATAGAAACTCTTAAATTTCTCCATACAAATAAATGTCCTTTGGATGTTAGAGACAAGGTAAGGAAAAACGTTTCTATTTTTTAATTTAAAAAAATACCACATATTCTAATTTTTAATAAGCTACATTGTTGCTAGGTAGGCACATTTCAAATTTAAGAGCAAGTAATGGAAAATCTAGTTTATTCATAGAATATTAGCCATGGTAGGAAGAAAAGGAAAAAAAACATTTTGAAAAAGGGTTTCAGCCACCTGTGGAGAAGACCTGCTTTAAGGATGTTCTTTAGCTACTCCTACATATCTAGTTTTTTATATGTGCCTATAGACATAGTAAAATTCATGAACTGTATTTCCATATTACACTTAACCATAAAATACAACCATATTTTGTTAAGCATGCTGTGCAGTCATAACCTGTATTTTTTCCATGAATTATGCAAATGAATAAAATTAAATTAGTGGAGTTAATCATTGGAAATTGCATCATAAATGCAGTCATAATGTAGGTATTTTCAACAGTCTGGTATAAGAAATAATATTTGCATGTGGTTGTCTTCTAATACAGGCTGGGGAAACTGCACTCCATGTGGCTTCTCGATATGGTCATGTTGATGTAGTTCAATACCTCTGTAGCATTGGATCGAATCCTAATTTTCAAGATAAAGTGAGTAATGAAAATTAATTTATACAGATTTTTAAAACGTGAAAGTAGCTTCTGAAATGTAAATATAATTGTGACATGCTTTCTTATTTAAAATTATTAAAGTCAGAAATATAAAAAGCTTGCCTTTGTAATAAGTCAGAATTTTGGTCCTCTACTATACCTTTTTCTATACAATATTGCTATTCAGGCTTGAAAAGAATGTCAACTTTAAAAGCTCTCTCTACATCATTTCACAGGCTCTTCGCTATATACTAATTATTTAAAACACCTAAGAAAGTCATTCTTACTAGTTGTGAAGAAATAAGACCTGATATAAATTTGAAATATTGTAGAGAACTAGCCAATCTTGGGACCAACTTCTTAATTTATAATTGTCTAGTTCAGTCGCTTCAATTAATTAATATTAAGAGTTATAGTCTGTATTATCTAATAATACATATTATCTAAGTTGTAGTCTGTAAATGTTGACAATTACTGCATGTATGTGTGCATTCTGGACTATAGAATTAACTATTGAATAAACACATCAGTTATTGAGCCAGTAACTTACTGGAAGAATCAGAAGCTGTATCACACAAAATTCAAACCAGTAACTAAAAATGTCAGAGTTTCAATCAAAGTCCTTTATAGTCCAAGGTTAAAATTGCAATAATGAATCAGGCCTATGATGAATTTGGAAGCTAGTAATTTTTTTAGTTAAAAGCCTGGAACGACAACTTTGTACGCCTGAGATTTTAGAAACCTAGCCAATGTTCAATGGTAGCCACTAAAGAGACTCTTGGAAAGATCTTATTGCTGGGTGGTTCTTTCTTTTCAAAGGATCCTCCTCTTTTTGTTCCTGTCTGAGTGTGTGTGTGCATGTGTGTATATGAAAAATTCATTGTGAACATATGAGCTGGAACTATTGATTGTTTTGCCCCACCACAAGACCATGATATAAGGTTAAGTTGAAAGGGCATAGTGATCCAAAGTCACACAAGTGAGTTTCTCTGGCTGAGGATAGACTTAAACCTGGGCTTCCTGAGCACGAGTCCAACTTCTGAAACGCTACTTGATGAATATCATGCTGGACATGATATTCACATGATAGAATATTAATATAGGGAAGGGTCCTATAACACCTGGAGCTGTAGAGTTAGATTTGAATAGCAGAATAACAAAGTTGGAAGGAGAGTTCCAGACAAATGACTGTCCAATCTCTTCTTAAAATCTTCAGTGATGGAGCAGCCACAACTTCTGGACGCAAGCCATTCCACTGATACAACTATTCTCACTGTCAGAAAATTTCTCCTTATTCTAGGTTAGATCTGTCCTTGATAAGTTTCCATTTGTTACTTCCTGTCCTTTGGAGAATAGATTAACTCCCTCTTTTTGTGACAGCCCCTTAGATATTGGAAAACTGCTCTCATATCCTACATGTATAGAATAGCACATGAAACATAAATAAATAATGACAGGGAATATACCCAGGTGACTTATTTATTGAGCCAAATTTAAATTAGCATTTTAAATAGTGGTAAAGCAAAAAGAATGTCAGACATAACTTTATTAATCTAAGTCCTTCGAAATTACTTTATAGGAAGAAGAAACTCCTTTGCATTGTGCTGCTTGGCATGGCTATTTTCTTGTTACCAAAGCACTTTGTAAGGCAGGCTGTAATGTGAACATTAAAAATAAAGAAGGGGAAACTCCACTTTTGACAGCTTCAGCTAGAGGTTACCATGATATTGTGGAATGTTTGGCAGAGCATGGAGCTGACCTTGATGCAGCTGACAAGGTTAGTTCATGGTTCAATGAGAAACATTTAACAAGCTTTTAAGTAATACAAAGCTTTCTGTATTGTGTTCTTTAATACCTCTTTGGATATAGCAGTCAGTGTTTATTATTAAATAAATATATTTTTTTGAAAAACTAAATTCACTCATAGTAACTTTAAGTGATATCTCTCACTTTTTGTATACCAGTTCATTTATGTGGAGAGGTCCTCTGTAGGAGAGTTCCATTGCAAGCATTACCTACAGAGCCACCAGAGGTGGTTCCTCCCAAAGTTATGGCAATTCCTCCCAAAGTTATGGCAATTTCTCCTACTTATTTGCTTTAATTTCAAACATTTGCTTTCATTAACTTTTATTACCATGTACTGAACAAATGGAAATAAAACACACACATTTTAGAAAATCATTTGGGAGAGAAAATGTACCTTATTTTTGCAGAAATATGGTAATTCTGGAAAGGATGCTCATTTTTTTCTTGAAAATTAGATCTCTTGAAATAAGTGATTATTAAATTAAAAAGGCAAAAAATCCTTATTTTGCTGTAGAATACATCCATAACTATAGCCATGTAACATATTCCATATCTATATCTACATATTACAGGTATTGCCATAATAGATCTGGAGATAAAGAGAGATAGAAATATACACTCATAGAAATTTTGTTTTCTGCAGAAGAAATAGTTACCTATGTTTATGTTTTAGGATGGACACATAGCCCTTCACCTTGCTGTACGAAGATGTCAGATGGAAGTAGTAAAAATGCTGATTAGTCGGAGTTGTTCTATAGATTTTCAAGATCGACATGGTAACACTCCTCTTCACGTAGCCTGCAAAGATGGAAACGTTCCCATTGTAATGGCACTCTGTGAAGCAAACTGTAACATCGATATGACAAACAAGGTAATAAAAATAATAAATGTAATATAAATATTTATCATGAGTGTTCATTAAAATACTTTTTTTAATGAACTACATTTATATTTGGGAAGAATACAGGATTTCATTTTTGTGTAGTACCTATGTTTTCAAGATATAAAGGGATTTTTCCCTACAGCCACTAGAACAAATAGGAAAATAAATATTCCATTGTATGATGCCATCAGCATCTTTTTGCTAGCTTTCCGAATGAAAAGTGCTTTTTGGCCTTTTTTTGAAACTATTATCAGTTTGTTTGGTTTTGAACTTTTGAAGCTGTATTATCTTGCATAGGTATCTCTTCCGTGTCATTGTCATTAATAGACAGTGTAGGTTGTAGGACGGATTGGATATAATTAGTATACATCTGTATTTCCAAGTTAGTTACTCAGTCATATTTTTCAAAAGCAGGTACATGAATCCTTCAAACTTTCTCTCAACATAATTATCAAGCTGTTCCATTCTGTGTAGCAGGTGGAATAAGAAGATGAAGTAAACCAGTATTGAATTGCAAAAAAAGTGTACGGTTGATAAAGGATAGAAGAATTATTATGTTTTATAAATTGGAAAAAGTTAGGGAGGAGAACCCTATGACAAACTCTATTTTTTTCTTTTTCTCTTTTTTCTCAATTAATACAAACAGCTGTCAGATAATATTCTTTAGCATTTCAGTACACATTCAAAAATTAGTAATGCAATGCAAAAAAATCTGTTCTTTTAGAAATTATATTTAAAAGCTCAATACCTCGTATACTTGCTTTGTGAAAATACATTAATAAAGTGCATGAAATCGGAAAAAAATTAAAATCTAAATAACTATTTTGATTAACTGGATTTTCTTATAGGACTATTTTCCATGGTGTTGGTAGATGATGAAAAAAAGAAACAGATTTGGATGTCTAGTATTGTATAATGATCAACATCTGAATTATGAAACTGCCAAAAAGAGTAGTTGATTTCAAAAGCATTAAGGAACATTTTTGAATTTTAGAGAATTAAATAGAATTGCTGTATAGTTTTGTCATATCTAAAATAAAACCCTGTGACCTTCTGTGCAAAATGAAAACATTGGAATTTTGGCTGATCCCATAAAATCATACATTTGGATCATTTTTAAGTGTAAATGTCACCAGCTGCTAAGTAAAAATTTATGTAAATGAGCCCTCTGTCTTCTACTAGGATAATCTTGACTGAGCAATTAAAACCAGAGCCATGCTAGAAACTGGAAAGCAGAATTAAAAGAAAACAATCTAGCTTTTGTTGTTTCAATTATTTTATCTTTGGTTGGTCCAGATGATTTGGCACAAAAAAAATTGTAGAGTAGTACATGGAAGGAATTTGGAATTGGTTCCAAAGGAAGATAGATGTTTCCAAATAAAGATTGGCTTGTAGCTGCTTTTATTCAACTTCTTCTGAGAATAACTTTAAGACAAATAAAGCAACCAAGTTTGGTATAGAGTTCTAGAAAGCTCATAAAACTCATAAAAGCTTAGAAAGTAAATAATTGAATTACATTGTTTTATTGTGACTGTTTCACCTTAAACACATGATGTTCTTTGTAGATTCTTATTTTTCTTGCTATGCGCCACCTGAATTATTATCTGATGATTTATGTTAAACCTATTTCATTATACATCATCTTCCTGCCAGAATCCTAATTCCACATAATTCATAAACTGTCAGGAGATTAGTCCATTTGTCAGGTTTTCCTATTGATATACAGTATATTTAATTGGCAGATTCATCTTGCTTCCTAATGTTCAATTGATTTCAAGTCATCAGTACAGAATAAGACTATTGAAAAAATTCAAAATTCCAGGAACTTCTGCTATAATGGAAGAGCAGAATACTTCTTTACTGCAACAGAAATTAAAACAGAAAACGAAAATTCCCTCGTTTCTCTGATACAATGAGCTGAGTTATCCTAATATTTATTTATTTGTCATAATCCACTAGCTCATCATAGACCTATTTTGAGTTTGTGGGTTTAATTTTTACTTTTTAGCGTAAGGAAATTACCTTTTTTGTAGTTGTCCTATTTCACTTCAGATTAGTAGGTAAGACTAAACTTTAAAATAGATTGAAAGCTCTTTGTATGCTATAAATATATCTTGGAACACTTAATGCCTGGCTCAATAAATCTGTGCACTTTGTGGGAGTTGTCTGTGTAGCTGAAATTATAGTAGTACATATATAAGTCTAGACAGCTTGAAATAATTGCTGTCATCTGAATTGTAAAGATGGAAGGTCATAACATTTTTAAGAGCAAGGATATAACAGTGCATGAAAATTTAAAATTAATTTTAAATTTCTAATGTAAGTAAAGTTTTCTCCCATGAGCTGTTCAGAGCATCCAGAGATGGGAGGTGCTTTAGTTCTTCTGGAAAGGCTAGGCTTAAAACTCCGGGACGTCATCCTCCTCCATGGACTCCTCCTCAGCGTTCCCCAGTTTTTAGCTCAGCCTTCGTGGTAAGAGGTTGTGCACTCCCTGACTGGAACGGCTTTGCTCAAATTCAGGTTGGATCTTTAAAACCCTTCACCATCTAATTCGGTCTTTCAGGCTTTTCCCTCGATCTAGGCAAAAACTAACAATTCTAAAACAGCTTCCCTTGTAAATTAGCAGAGCCTGCCATCCGCAGGCAGCCTGAGGCTTTCGCCCCAGAAACAGCCTTATCTACCATTCCGATCACTTTCCCTCGTAATTAGCAGAGCCTGACACTCCGCAGGCAGCTTGAGGCTTTTGCCTCAGCAAACAGCCTCATCTGCCTTTCCGATTGTCTGCTCTACGATCGGAACGGAACGCTCACAGCGCGACATTCCTGACTTTGCTGTTTTCTCCTGACAAATTGCAATTGCTCTAAATTGCAATTAGAGCAGCAAAAGCAGCGGCTCTCCAGACGACTCAAGCTTAACACCGGTGATTCTGCTTCCCACCCTTTTTCAACGGCTGCCTCAATTTCGTGCCTAATCACCACAGCTTCCATCTCCTTTGTTTCCCCTGCTGGGGACTGAGAAAGTAATTGTCACAGGCTCCATTTCTCGCTCGTTTCCCTTGCTGGGGACCAAGACATTAACTTTCCATTGTGCCTTCCTGGATTTAGCTATTCCTCTGGCTAACGTGGAACTAAACAACTAATCATTTTACAGGCATTTCTCTGTATTTGCCTTTAGATCATTTACTCTATCGGAAATTGCAAGTGACAGTTATATTGTGGGGCGTTTGTCTCTGACAGGCAAGGAGTCACATCAGAGCCTGTAATACTGGTTTCCCTTGCTGGGACCAGGGATCCGGAGTCCTTCCTCACTTGGAGCACTTGGGGGTTTCCCTTGCTGGGGACCCTTAGATACTGTTCACCATTTAACCTCTTATTCCCATAAACATACAGTCTTACTTTCCTGGAGGAGCGTTGTGATTTCAACTGCAGGGGATATCTTTATCAATATCAAAAATAATCATAATAAATTTAAAAAAAATTAAATTGACATTCAGAGACAAGACAATCCATCATACAAAATGGAACGTGACAACGCTTTCCACTCCAAGCCAAGTAAGCCCTGTGACAAGCCTGTGGGTCCCAAAAAGGCCTCTAAGGCAGCAGATAAAGATGCCCATAGAAGGCACCTAACATTGGAAAGACAATTGCAAAACAAGTCAGGGAGGCAGACAAGAGGGCCATGACTGATCAGAACCCAAATCCATTCATGGGGCCCTTGGTCTTATTTACCCAGCCCAGACAGGCTGTTCCTAGACACCCTCCATAGGCACATCTCCTCCATTGAGCACAGGCCGGCCAATTCCTGAGGCAAACCTTCACCCCTACGGCCGCCGGCCTAAGACAGGATGAAGGATTACCTGAGTCTTTTCCCATCGAAATGAGGCAATGGATGGAGATGGTATTCGAAGGCGCATTGGCGCTGGGTTCAGCAATCCATCCGGACCAAACACTTCTTAACCACTTAGGATGCGGGATCCTTGTCCACCCGCTCCTTTGGGCATACTCAACAACACCAATCTCAGGTATTCCCAATATCGTAACAATAACCGACCCAGGGCCTTTGAGAGGAGGTGGACTTTGAGGACCAGGAGTTTCCATGGAGGGGAGGTCGATCCATCAGATGGAATTGGAGCTGTTCAGAGCGGACCGCGAGAACGGGGAATGTCGATGACAAAAGGCCTCATCCAGACCAATCTACTTTTTCTGGCCTTTTTCGTCCACACCTCTTAAAATCTTTACTGTTCAAGGCAAAAAACACTCTAAACTAGCACATCAGACCATCATCCATAATCAACAGGGTCTCAGGACGAATCCCAGGACCTAATATTTTCACAACCGACTAATGAGGCGGAAACTATCCCTGTCCCTCGTATTTTGCTGAATTAGTACAAAATCAATGGGCATCAGCAGCATCATACCCAGCCCCAACAGGGTACGATAAGCAATATTTTAATTTGGCACAAAAGAGTTTGCAAATTTTCTCAAAACGCACGAGGTGGATGAACCCATTGTGGCACTGGCCTTTCTTCCACCTTCCCTAACGAGGCCAAGGAAGTCCTGAGACTGGAAGAAAGAGGGCAGAGTTAGCACCTGTAGGGCGCAGGTTTCTGACGCTTGGGCCATTAAGGCAGCTACAGCTGCATCCTTTCTTGCACTTCCTCCCTCCGATGGCTCTCCCACCTGAGGGATTACTCAGTCAAATTTTCGTCTAGGGCCATAGCATCTCACATTTAAGCACGGAGGCTGCTATGGCTCTGACATCGGCAGGCGGATACCAAGAATAAATGCAAGTTGGCATCAGCCCCAATATCGGGGGATAAATTATATGGCAGTGTCTTGGAGCCCCTCCTTATTGAAAATAGAAAGAAGAAAAAAGTGCTTCCTCCTCTTTTTTCGTAGGTCTGAAAACAGAACGCCCCAGTTGTTTTGAAGGGGTTCCTTTCAGTCCTACTATCAGGGCCCCTACATTCCAGATCTCAGAGACAATCAGGCTACAGCCCAGTTTTAGACAAGATAGGCCTGAATCTTCGATAGAGGTCAGCGGGGAGGCCAAAATAGTAGAAACCCCAGAGGCATTAGAGGCTGATTCTTTGATCGCCCCAAGTGAGCCCTTGACAGCATTTCCCATTGGAGGACGGTTAAACTGTTTGCCGATCAATGGATAGCTCCACCTCTGATGCGTGGGTCAAGGACACTGTTAGGTTTGGCTTGGCGCTGGAGTTTCAATCCTCCCCCCTGAACTTTTTCATTAGGAGCCCTAGGTCCACGGACCCATTAAGAGGGTGTTGATGCAGGAGGCTATCAATCATGTTCTGCATATTCGGGCCGTTAGAGAGGTTCTATCTGAACAGCGGGGTCAAGGCTGTTACTCTCTATTGTTTGTGGTCCCAAAGAGTTCGGGGGCTGGAGGCAATTCAGGACCTTAAGAGTTTGAACAAATCTTTGGTCTATCGAAAATTCAACATGACCACTCCCCAGTCAATTCTGCTTTGCATCAGAGAGAACGATATCATGACTTCTATTGATCTCACAGAAGCTTATCTACATATACCAATCAGACCTACCCACAGATATCTTAGATTTTGCTATTGTGATCGGCACTACGAATATATCGCCCTGCCATTCGGTCTGGCTTCAGCCCCTCGGACTTTACCAAGGTCCTCGCGGCATTGGCTGCCTTGCTCAGGATCAAATCTGTCCGCTTACAATGTTATCTGAAGATATTTTAATTTTGTCATCTGCAGACATCAAGCAAAATTGGATACCCAGTTACTCTGGAGACCCTTCGGGGTCATGGCTTTTCCATAAATTGGGATAAAAGCCACTGATCCCCTCAACTAGTTCATTTGGGGCAGTGATAGATACCGGGGAGGTAAGGTCTTTCTCTCTCAGGACAGGTTAAACAGTATTCAGTCTTTGGCCAAAGAGATTAGGGTCTTAAAGAGGGTTTCCCTGGCATTGCTGTCTTAACCTTAAGGAAACTGATTTCTTGTATTTCCATTGTGCCTTGGGCTTGATTCCATTCTAGAGAGCTGCAATGGTTCCTGCTACCTTTCCAGCGATCCGGAAGAGCCACCTCCAATGTACGACAAAGGTACCACACAACGTTCTCCGATCGCTCGCCTGGTGGTCGGAAAAAATGATAAACAGGGGATGCCCTTTCAAGGAACCTCCACAGGGTAACAATCACAACCGATGCCAGCCTGGTAGGATGGGGAGGCTTGGGCAACCAGTGATCGATCTATTTGCCTCTCCTCTCAACGTCCAATTGCCCCGCTATATCTCAAGGTACCCGACTCAGGGGGCGGAGGCCGTCAATGCCCTGCGATGTCAGTGGCCTCCCGGGCTTCTATTTGCATTTCCTCCATTCCCGGTAATATCCAGGTTGATCCAGAAGTTATTGCAGGAACGAGCGGAATTGATATTGGTTGCTCCTTACTGGCCCAGGCGAACGTGGTTCGCAGATTTACAGGACTGTCGTGAGAACAACCTTGGAGAATTCCACCATTGAAGGTTTCCCTCTCCCAAGGGCCAGTATTTCACCCGAACCCAAAATGGCTCAGTCTAGCCGTATGGAGGTTGAGCGGAGCTGTTTAAGGACCCAACAAATTTCAGAGGATGATATTGCCACTATTCAAGCATCCAGACAGGCCTCAACAAATCATATATACGAGGCCACGTGGCCAGCTTTTTGTTGCTGTGGCCAGGGTCTAAGATCGACCCAACTGCTCCATCCGTGGGACAATTTTTGGTTTTTTTTACAGGAGGGGTTGACCAAGGGCCTATCTCCAAATACGTTACGTAGACAGGTGGCGGCTTTAGCCTCGGTGATAACCTGGGGGGACCTCCGTTCCATAGCACACCATCCACATTCTGCAGTTTTCTCACGGGTGTCGCAAACTACGACCTCCTGTAATTCACCGCTATCCACCTGGGATCTCAACAAGGTGTTAACCGGTCTTATAACTGGTCCTTTGAGCCTCTAAGAACCACTAGCATTAGATTCCTGACATATAAGGTGGTCTTCCGAATTGCAATCACATCAGCCAGAAAAATTTCTGAATTGGCATTGTCAATGCGTAAGGACCTGTGCGTTTCATTTGCGGACAGAGTTATCTCTGTTTTGACCCATTTTTCACTCCTAAAGTAAATTCAACCTTCCACAGAGCACAGGAGTTGGTCCTTCCAAATTTCTGTCCGAAACCATCTCATGAGCTGGAACATCAATGGCATAGACTTGATGTGTGAAGGGCCTTACGCATCTATCTAGACCGCATAGCAGCATTTAGAAAATCTGAGGCTCTATTTCTATCCTTCAACTCATCTATTTTGGACAAAAGGTGTCGTCCACGACCATCGGTAGATGGATGAGAGCCACCATACTAAAAGTTATGAATGCCAGTCCATCTCAGTTCCTAAGGGCATTACAGCCCACTCAACAAGGAGTGCGGCAACGTCAGCAGCATGGGCACACAGGCCTCCATTGATGAAATTTGCAGAGCGGCAACTTGGGCTTCACCACCCCCTTTCAAAAATTATAAAATTTATGTCTACGCCTCAGCGGACGCTTCATTTGGCAGAGAGATCCAGCAGAGGGTCCACAGATTATAGGAGTGGATTTCATTTCAGATGGAGTCCCTCCCTAAGGACAGGCCAAGCTTTGGTATGTCCCATCTCTGGATGCTCTGAACAGCTATTGAGCAAGGGCGTTGGTACTTACCTGATACGCCCATTCTCTGTGAGCTGTGAAGAGCATCCAGCCCCACCCGTCTGGTGGGGTTCCGTTCCAGTCAGGGATCTAGATTCGGTGATGAGTTCTTGACTTTGGCACTCAGTCTTCACAAAATTGGGGACACTGAGGAGACTCCCATGGAGGAGGAGGAGCGTCCCGGAGTTTTAAGCCCAGCCTTTCCAGAAGAGACTGAAGCACCTCCCGTTTCTGGATGCTCTTCACAGCTCACAGAGAATGGGCGTATCAGGTACCAACGCCCTTCCCACTTGGCCAGTAAGAATTGAAAACCAAATGTGCATCTGAGATGATAAGCTGTCCTGTTGTTCTAGTTGTTTTACTCTTACATGTATTCCTGTAAAATGGGTATTTTATGGGACTTTTCCCATTATAAGTTGCTTGATATCACATAATTTTTCTTGGCCAAGTGTCATTGAAACACAAGGAATTTGCTTGGTGCAAATGGTCTCAGTGTACATAATGAATCAAGAATCATAAAGGTACAACACTTAATATTTGCCATAGAGTACAATAAGCAATCAAATCATACTAGGAAATAGTCTACATAATCGTAAGGATACAAGCGACAAAGTTGCAATCATACAGTCACAAGTGGGAAGGGGTGGGTGATAAGGAATGATAAGAAGATTAAATAGTAATAGTAGTGCAGGCTTTGTAAATAGTTGGACAGTGTTGGGAATTATTTGTTTAGCAAGATGGATGGCATTTGGGAAAAAACTGTCCTTGTGTCTAGTTGTTTTGGTGTGCAGTGCTCTATAGCAGGGGTCCCCAACCACCGGACCGGTACCGGTCTGTGGATCATTTTGTACCAGGCCGCAAAGCTTGGCGGCGCATTTTGTTTCAACGGCACTTCTGGCTTTTTGGTTGCTTCCGGTTTTCAGTTGGAAAGTGCTTCCGGGTTTTCGGTTGAAAGCAGCGTTTGGGTGCTGAAGGAATCTCGCGCCTTAGTTTCATCGAAGGGGGTTGCTTTGAACGAAGAGCCGTCCTGATGGCGTGGAGTCTCGCAGTTACTCAGGTACCAGTCCGTGGAAGAATGAATAATCGTGAAACCGGTCCCTGGTACAAAAAAGGCTGGGGACCACTGCTCTATAGCATAGTTTTGAGGGTAGGAGTTGAAACAGTTTATATCTGGGATATGAGGGATCTGTAAATACGTATTTTCACAGTCCTCTTTTTAACTCATGCATTATACAGGTCCTCAATTGAAGGCAGGTTGGTTAGTAATTGTTTTTTCTGCAGTCCTAATTATCCTCTGAAGTCTGTATCTATCTGTTGGGTTGCAGAATCAAACCAGACCGTTATAAAGGTGCAGATGACAGACTCAATAATTCATCTGTAGGACTGTATCTTTCAGCTCTATATATTTCAACCACTGAGGGCGGATTTTTCTTTGCCAACTGACCACAAAATGAATTTGTAGATTTATTAGTTTATTGTTTAGCAAAAACATCATGTTTCTTTTATAGTATGGGCGAACTCCTTTACATCTGGCTTCAAATAATGGAATCCTTGATGTGGTCCGGTACCTCTGCCTTAGCGGGGCTAATGTGGAGGCTTTAACAACTGTAAGTAGGACCTTTTTGTTTTCTGTTTATTAAGCAATATTCTGTTAAAAAATTGTAGAGTCCTTACTATTCCCTGAGTTCAGCTATTTGTTTGCAGATGGTTCATTACCCAACTAGAGAACATCAGTGCAGGTGAGTGAGGGGTTGTTCTTTGTTTATATAGCTTGCTCTGACAATTTTGAATTGACAGGGCAACAGTAAGCTACATGCATTTGCATCAATAAGTTTAAATCTGGCTATATTGAATCTTTTTGAAGACATGCCCACTTCAGTGTTGTAAAGGATGGAATTTCATTTTTAGTATTGCCAGAGAAATCAGTCTTTATATTGTCTTTTTTTCTTCTACATTGGTTGTCATAACAAGGCATTTCTGACAGCGTAGTCTTATAAAACTAACAGTAATTATTAACTTGGTCCATTTACAGCAACTGAAAGGCAATCAACAATATTGCATAAAGAAATCAAGACACAGGATTGAAAGGGTAACTAGCTTCTGCCTTTTAGGATCAGCCATCAACAATATGCTTAAGAAATAGACCACAGACTAGCCCTTTATAAAGTAGTCATGAAGGCTTTGGAAAAATATGCTTCTTAACTTAAAGATTTCTGAGAATACCAAGGATAGCCAAGAAAACAACAAATGGAAATGAACAAAATCAGCCCAAGGTTTTCAAGAGACAAATGAGCTCCTCTGAGAAATCTATAATGTTGAGAAATGCAGAAGGAAGTAGAAGAGAATAATCAGCAGTAAAGTGGATGTGTTCACCAAAGACCAGGCTAGGGACAGATTTTCACGAGGAAAGTATTGAATTATAGAATTTTGTGGTGCTTGTAAACATGCTAACATTTATCATCAAAAAGCAAAATAGAGCTAAAATAAGGCTAAGGTTAGGAAAAAAGGCATTGGAGATTGGAGAAAAAGTCTGATTATTTTAACACTGTAAATTAACTTCTAGTAATACCAAGAATGGTAACCACTAATCTATAATGCTTTAGGCCTAAATGAATGTTACATTGTACACAATCCCTGCATTTTGGATAACATCTTCAACTAGTTATTTCTGTTCTTATGTTTGTGCCAGCCAAAATAGGAAATTTAGATCCTTATTTGCATGTGTGTATTTTTAGCTATTACTTATGTTGCATTTGTTGATCTAATTATTCTTCTTAAAGATATGGAGGGATAAAAATAAACACAAATTGTTCCAAGCTCTTGAATCTGCAAATAAAATAACTCAAGCTTACTAAAAAAAAACAGATCCTCCTAGAAATAAAAGCTCTAAAAATATCAGAATACTGCTAAACTTCAGATAATGTTGTGAGGAAATAATATTTTAGGCCCTTATGCTGATTTGTATTTCTGATCAGAAAGATTTTGAGATTTATTAACCTCCATAAAACTATTAATCTAGGCTGAGCAGCATGGAACATTCCATTACTTTATGTTGTTGCCATGAAATAAAAATACCTTTTAACTCTTCTAATGTTTATTTCTCCAAACCTACAGAGTAGGTTACAACAATTTGAAAATATTAATTAGTAGTTGGCCTATTAGCTTCCATCCACATTAATATACCTGAACATTTCATTTTAATATTCTGTTTATATCATAGCTACCAGGACAGTGAAAGCAATCAATGCATTTCTTTGCTAAGTACAGGTAGTCCTCAACATACAACAGTTCACTTAGTGACATTTGAAGTTACAATGACATTGAAAAAAGTGACTTACAGCCATTTTTCACACTTACGACTATTGCAGCATCCCCATGGTTACATGCAGATGCTTGACAACTGACTCATTTATGACAATTGCAGTGTCCCAGAGTTATGTGATCCTCTTTTGCAATCTTCTGACAAGGAAAGTCAATGGGCAAAGCAGATTCACTTAACCGTGTTATAATTTTAAGAATTGCAGTGATTCACTTAACAAAATTTTCCCTTAGCAACATAAATTTTGGGCTCAATTGTCATAAGTTGAGGACTACCTGTATGTGTGTCTGTAGAACAAAAAAATAATCAACACATCACTCTCAGTTATTATATAAAAAAGCTGAAAACTTCAAGCTCGGTACCAGGGGTATCCTTCATAGAAATAATGGCTATATTCTAAGCATTGCTTAGATCGATGCAAATAAGGCAGAAGCTGCTAAGTGTTACTACTATGATGCATGTTTGGTTTCAGTACCATTATTATAACTGAGTCATGTTTAATTATGACTTCTGTAGGACTATCCTTCTCCCTCAAGTCTTTCTTTGCTGCTTCCTAGTGGTTGGGAGGGGAGATGTTCATGGGAGAGATGAGCAAAGAAAATCAGGAATGTACACAAGAGTTCACAATGGTGCTTACAAGTTTGTGAACCTTTTGAATGTTAAACATTTCTGTGTAAGTATGACCTAAAACATTGTCGGTTTTCCACAAAAGTCCTAAAACTAGATAAAGTGAACCAATTAAACAAATGTCTCAAAGCCACTTTATTCATTCCTTTATTTATTGAGGGAAATGATCCGGGGTTGGCCTAAGAGTTTCAGGTGATCAGGTGTTACAGAAAGTAGGTGCCACAAGTGAGAAGACATGCTTCTTTAATTTACTGCAGCCTGAGTGTGCTCCTCCTGCCAGATTTGATAAAATAGGAGAGAGGTGGTCCTTTAATAAATTTATTAGTTAAATAGTTAAATAAAATTTTGTGCTTCTTATAAGCTTTAAACATAACTTTCAATATCTTGCTTCCTATTAATTCAGTAAAAGCAGTACTTCATCATCTTCTAAAATATTTTTGTATTGCTCACTAAAAAAATAGAAAAACACAGTTTGAGAAAGTAGAAAGTTGTTTTAAAATGTTAAACTTTAAACATCAAATATCAAATAATTGTAAAATGATCTAGAAGTGATGAGATATGTGATCAAGAAATGAGTAAATAGTTATGATGCTAAATACATTAAATGTTCCATGAAAATATATTCTAATCTGTTTCTTTCTGAAAATTTATTTTCTAACAATCCTGAAATCAATAGAATGATGGTACTTTTTCAGACATGAACAAAAATTCATTTTAACTGATTTTTTTTGTCTTCCAATAGGATGGAAAAACAGCAGAAGATTTAGCTAGAGCAGAGCAGCATGATCATATAGCTAGTCTGCTTACAAGATTGAAAAAGGTAAAGGAATGAAATTGCACTATTTATATTTAAATTTTATCCTGTCTTTGTGTTTTTTCATTTAAGTAAGTTCTCAAAGCATCTTATAATAAGCACACAAAATGACTTATAATGAAGAATCAAGCTTTGTATCACTTCTACCTAACACTCTAAAAGGCATTATGAAAAAAAAGAAATTTGGAAACAGTGATTATCTAATAATTTGTTGACAGTTCTCAATTTGACAAAGTTCTGTAGGAGTCTTGGGGAAATCCTGGAAATCAAGTAAAGATTTGGCAATGAATACCTTAATGATAAGAGAATCCTAGTTTTAGTTTAATTATAAGATAAAAATGCAGATAATTTTTATATTAATTGAAATTGCTGAGTGAAAAAAGGAGAAATTTAATTTGAATAGTAATAATGGCTTAAAAATCAGTATAGCAGGCTAACTCTGCTCACACTGCCAGGAATTCGATTTCTTTGATCCTAATAGGCTCAAGTTGACTCAGCTTTCCATCCTTCCAAGGTCAATAAAATAAGGCCCCAGATTTTTGGGAGCAATATGCTGACTCTGTATACCACTTAAAGCGGGCTGTAAAGCACTGTGAAACGGTATATGTCTTAAGTGCTATTGCTATTTAGCCATAACTTACAAAGTCTATAAGTCACAGGGAGTTAGGTGGCATATAAATACATAACTGGCATATATGAGTATGAAATCACAGTTGCTAATTTTTTAGCTACTGTTCACCTTCATAAACATTGAATTCTTCTCAAGAACCTAGGACTCCATAATGTATTGGTGTATATGCATTGATCCAAGCATTGTAGCTTTTTGTAAATGCCAGATGTAAATTTTGTCAATGCACAGATTTTCTAAGTGCCATTCAGTATTTTTTTATATGACCCCCAGTGTGCCAATAATCACTGAGACCACCATGGTTGCTTTATGCCATAGTCTTAGATAGTCTCCAAAGTTTGTCATCTGTTCTTATTATTTTTATTATACCATCTGTTGCCTTATTCATTCATTGGATTTGTACACCCATTTCACATTTCACATACATGACTCTAGGCAGCTTACAATAAATTAGATAAACTACATAGTATAAAAAAGAAAACGTATAGCAGCTGAACATCAGTGAACTCTACCCATCTAGTTTAGAAATCTTAAAAATGCCTATCAGTTCTCCAATCTCTGTTAAATAGTCATGGAATAAGCTTTTGATGCTAGCAAATAGGCATGGGCATCCTTGTAGGCATGGGCATGTTGGTTGTATTTTTAATGTATTATTTTATTTTTGTGTTACTTGTATTTAATTCACTTTGTTTTAAACTACCTAGAAACATAAGACCGGGTAATTAATAATAATGTTTGTCAATTAAATAATGATTTGTTATTTTAATCAGAATGTTAAATCTGGATAGCTGTCCTTTTTTAAAAAAAATACATTACGAAGTATATTTAGTCTTAATATTTCTCATCATAACTTTGTGTCTGATTTAATCCCTGTTTTATCTTTAGGATACACATAGGGCATTATTCATCCAGCAACTTAGACCTACTCATAATCTACAACCAAGAATAAAAATTAAACTCTTTGGCCACTCTTCATCTGGGAAAACAACTCTTGTGGAATCTTTAAAATGTGGACTACTAAGAAGCTTCTTCAGAAGGCGCAGACCAAGGCTCGCTTCTACAAATTCTGTCCGATTTCCTCCTTCACCTTTATCTAATAAGCCAACAGGTACCACTTTTAAGGATGTTTATTTTGTGCTATCAGCACTGGAAAAACATTATGATAAGAATAGCTCTTTTCATTTTGTATTTATGGTAGTGTGGTCACATTCTAATGCAATTTTGCACTCCTTTGAAAATGGAGGCTGAATGGAATGATTATTTTTAGAAAGAAATGTACACAATCTATGCCATCATAAAAACCAATGCATACTCAATAGAAGAAAAGTTGTACTTTAAAGTATTAGAGCACTGTCAGTATGATGATGAAAGTGAAATTTGTTTCATTTTGTTAGACAGCTTGTGTTCTGTTTCGGTGATACTAATTAAGGTAGTAGTATTTGGTCTCACACGCCAAGTTGATCACCAGGGCTTAAGATGGATAGTAAGCTAAACTATAGAAAGCTGAAAAAGCATGTCTAAAGTTAGTAATATCAAAGTTTTGCCAATGAAATAGCATGATTGTCTCTCTCTAGTTACTATGAGTCAATCTCAGTCCAAGAGCATCTTTATGTTACATAATTATTAAAAGGTTTAAAATGGGCAAGGTATGAAAAGCAATAATACACTGGAATTCATTATAGTTAATTGTGAAGAAAGTATGTTTTTCTACTGCCCAAATGTTGTTTTTATTATGCAAGGAAAATGCAATATCCCTGAGGCATATATCTAGCCTTCAGTAAACCCATCTTTATATCTGAAATAAATAAGTGTAATAATTAGGAAAGCTATGCTTCTGAATTGATTGCCTTAGCTAAGCCTTCCACAGCAACAATAGTCAAATTGTTAAGTAAGGCTTCTGAGAACAGAGATTGTTCGTGCTTAAGGCATCCTCCCCCCCAAAAAATCAGATTTATTTATTTGCCAATCTTGAGCTATCACAAAAGCTTTATTCCACATGATAAAAACCAAAAGCTTTCAAGTTTTTTTTTCCCAAGTGATATCTCATAAAACAGCAACATTTCACAAGGTCTTACAAGATTTGGGGGCAGGAAACCTGGGAATTATGCACAATTGCACACTGTGTTAATAAAGATTGCCAACTATACCATTGCAAAAAAAACAACAACAAACAGTGTGACTCCTTTTCCAATGGCTTCTTTTGTAAATTAGAAACAGAATAGTTTATATTCCATGGTGATTATAAGTATTTTTAAATAGCTTATATTCCATTATGATCATAAGTGTTTTTATAGTTTACACTATTATCTTTTAAAACAAATATCTTCTGTGGGTTGTTGTTTATAGCTATTATACTTGAGAACTTCCAATGAGGTGTTTTTTAGGATTCTTTTCTTACTTAACTATAAGTATTTTAACAGATCATGCTTTCCATAGGTGGAAATCTGCATGATAAATAAGATAAAGTTTTTCTTGTAAAGCATCATGGTTGTTTTTACTCTGAACAGATCCTTTATATTCAGGCTGTCCAACCTTGACAACATTAAGAGTCATGGCTCCAGCATGGCTGGCTAGGGAATTCTAGGAGTTAAAGTCCACAAATCTTAAAACTTGACAAGTTGGACAGCCCAAATATAAAGGATCTGTTCAGAGTAAAAACAAGGTTTCAAAATTCGATAGAAGGTAAGTTCCCATTGCTTGTTTAATTCTTTAGACTTTAATGAGTCTAGACTTTAGACTTAAACTTTAAAGACTTTAACTTTAGACTTCTCTGTTAAGAGAAGATAGATCTGGTCAAGACCCTTGAGAAAGAAACTTCATTTAATCATCATGCCTACCCAAGTGCCTTATTTCTTCATTGGTTTTTAACACAATATGAACAAAGGCTAAAAAATACTTTGCCACATTTTGAACAGGATATTGTCAGACTTGGGTATGTCTTCAGATGGGGAATCAGAATGCCAAGAAATCTGAAAATTAAATCCTATGAAGAATATTTGTAAAACTGACCAAAGAATAGGGAAAAAAGAGTTTTATATGATAACTATATTGAAATATCTAAAGTTTTGTCACATACTATACAAAAAATACAACATGAGCATTCTTTTTTGCTCCAGAAGAGAGATTAGAGCCACGAAATGAAAATTGCAGAGAGCTTTATTTTAGCTTAAGAGTAAGAAAACTATCCAAATCTAATTAGGTTATCGAAACAGAATGGTAACTTCGTTTTGATGTGATGAATTGTTACCTCAAAAAATTGCTTCTTTCCAGGAACAAGGCTTGAATATCTGGAAATAATTTCTCCATTTCTTTTATTTGGAGCTTGCCAGTGTTTGCTTTTATTGGGATGCAAAATTGAATGAGGTAACTGGCCTTCTTGAAAAAAAATTCACTCAAAAACAGAATACAATTTTGAGATGTGATTCCCAGTGAATTACTGAAAACTGATATTAAGCAGCTTGCCTCAGTTTTTCTGATGCTTTTTTGACAAAGGGCATTCCTTTTGGATTCCTGATGATTGAATGCAGCATTAGACTGGTCCACCTGGAAAACAGGGATAGAACTGAGCCAGTCAGCAACCAGAAAATTGACAAAAAATAATATACATTCCATCCCTGTTGAAATTATGACATTGGTTGATATGCAAGTCAGACAGGAGATGAAAATCTGAGCCACATAATAAATTGTTCCATCTGGTTAAGAAATTGATGTATTGTTTCCATATATTCATAAAAATTGCAGATCACTATATGCTCTTCAGTTAAAAATTTGAAAAGATGCCCTTTGAATTCCTCAATATATTTGGGCTTTTGATCCTTGGAATCCTTTTGATCCTTCTTTGACACACACTTTTTGTTCTTTTGACTGAACCCTTGGCCTCTGTCATATTCCAGACCTTTTATATTAGAAATGAGTAATTGGAAATTAACTTTGATTAAGGTTCTGTGGGTAAGGTCTGATTGTGTTGCCTTTCAAAAAAAAAAAAAACTNATTGTGTTGCCTTTCAAAAAAAAAAAAACTGAAATCAGTGAGTATTGGAGCAGACCATCAAAGTCTAGAATATTCTGCTGTGCAACCCTTTCATTCTTCCTTGAGGCATCATAACAGCTGCATCCTTTGGAAAATTCATGCACCAATTTCAAAGGTTGCACCTGTTAATACAACTGTGTATACATACGGTCATTTAACTTCAGTGTCAGTTGGCAGTTACAGTGTTTCAAGGACAGGTGCTTCACTTGCACTAAAACACTTTAAATCTATGTTCCAGTATACTACTATTGAACATAACTTTTGCCCCTTCTTATCAGAGTTAACTTAAGGATCATTGTATCTACTATTTATTTAAACTATTTAAACTATTTACTATTACCTGGGCTTCACATCTAAGATTTTTCTCCTTACCTATAGTATGCTAAATTTATTACTCTCAATGTTTTTGGAAAGAAATCATGCACTTAATACATTTGGTTGTGTAGAATCAGAAAATATCCTTTTCTGTTGGGGTAACCACTTCAACCTATTAATATTTTTTTCTTATTACTATAGTAGTAAGGCAAAAAATTAACATATTAATATATAATCCAGCTATAGTGAAAATCCCTAAATTATGTTTTATCTTTCTCTGTATGTAGTCAAAAGTTATATATAGTCTAAAGGAAAGTTTAATGTTAGAATCATGATCACTTGTCAATGGTAAGATTTTATATATTTATTATAAATATATAAATTTATTGTTAGATTTGCAGTCTATTCCTGCTTTTTGCCACAGAAGTTGAAGGACCTCCTCTTAGTTTTCCCCACAACAGTAACCTTTGTGAGTCACGTTTGACTGAGAAAAAGTGGCTGACCCAGTGGCCTTTCTAATTCGGCATCTTAGATGTTATAATCTGCAGTGTGCTAAAGTTTAATTCTGTATAAAATGGTTCAGTAGTATGTACAAAGACCATTTCTTTGATTCATACATTTGGAAAATATATTTTCAGTTGTATATATGCCATATTTTCAAGGTGTGAGCAAATTTCCTGCTTTAAACAGATTTTATCTTTCGTATATCTAGAGAAAAGGAATGCATTTACTGAATACACTGAATTACTTGCCCCTAAGGCTGAAACTGAAACTGAAACATCAGTCAATGCCTATCCTGTCTTCTTATTCAGATTATTTAAATCACTAAGACACTTCTTAATTTCTTAAGAGTTAAACATTAAAAGTTTTTAAAAGAGGTTTGCAGATGATCCTGCTCATCTATATTAAAAATATAGAATGTTTTTAACATATTGGTGTATTAATTTGGTTGTCCACTAGAGGTTAGAAGAGTACAAAGTTATATAAAAGCAAGTTAAGGCCTATCAGACAAATCTGTTTATTCCAAAGAAAATAGTTTCTTTGATGATACAGACTAGCATATTGATATTCTAAGCGTGAAAGTACTTACAAATTGGAAGAAGCCCCTGAGCAATTTCAGATTTCATCTTCCAGTTCAGTGGTTATAGCACAGTGTATACTGTTCAGGAGAGTCCAGTATCCTCAGTCAAAATTTACTGCATAAAAGAAAGGGTAAACAAATTGACTTCATAATCATCCACATGGATGTGCGTGGAAGTACAGATGGGAATTCTGATGTTCATTAAATGAAATTACATTACATTAAATAATTAAAAAAACCAGGTGTTTGGCCAATCAGTCTCTCTCAGGCCAAATCACCTCATAGGATTGTTCCTGTGGGGAAAAATAGGAGGAAGAAGAAAGAATATTACTTATGTTCACCACCTTATGTTATTTATAAAAAAAAATAAAGGTGGGACAAAAAATAAAAATAGGTATTTGTAGGGCCTAAAGTTGGGAAAGGCTAAATACAGAATTACAGAAATAAATAATTTCTGCTTGGGAACTCTACAGATTTTGCTTACATTCTTTTATTTTTTATTCATAATTGGGAATATGAGGAAAAATGTGCAAAAAAAGGGCTGTTCCCAAAAACCTAAGTCTTTTCTAAGGAAAATGGATGGCTCTGACAACAGATGGTACTGGGACTTTTCATCATCCTACCAAGCCTGCACTCTTATCGCTTTTAATTCTACAGAGTTTGAAATCATTAAGTAGCCAATTTTCCAAAGTTTGTAATCTTTAATTTATATTCTTTCTCTGATCCAGTTTCAGTAAGTATTTCAAATCTGTATCCTGGCTGTGAGAATGTTAGTGTGAGGAGCCGAAGCATGATGTTTGAGCCAGGACTGACCAAAGGGATGTTGGAAGTATTTGTTTCTCCCTCTCATCATTCCCACTGCTCCATGGATGACCAGTCCACAAAGGGCATTGATGTGCAGAATGCTTATTTGAATGGTAAAGCATAACCTTTGGTGCATTCTAAGTTTATTTTAATATCACTGGCACGATCTTTGGGTGCAAACAAGTTCTACTTTAACCCTTTTTTATGCATTGCCTTAAATATTTTCAGTACTTCAGCAACATTTACTTTTTTTGAATCTTGAATATGCAGAGTTCCACGTAATAGATAGTAAGCTCATTATAAGCAGCATAATCAGTGCTTAATCAGTGTAGCAAGCAGATGCCATGGTGCACATGAGGCCAATCCCAGGAAAAACAGTTGAATTTAAGAAAAGCTACATTTGCACCCTGTGAGCTCTTAAGTACCTTTTTGCCTTTGGATTCTCCCCAAAATGCTTCATGGTCTTAATGATCACTTAATTTCAATACATCTGGAATTAATTTTAGCACTAGATTTTGTGCTTAAAACAAGCTACTTTTTTCACTGGATTTATTGTGGCACTTTTTAAAGACATCTACAGGTTAATTTTGAATAAGGTAAAAGTAAATTGGGGGGGTAGGGAGGAGATCTGAATAGAATCTTATAGGTAGTTTACCAGTAGTGGGACTTCCAGCAAATGCAAAACAGAAAAAAATATTGCGATTTCTCTCTGGAAATAATGTTTTGTTAACATTTCATAACTTATTTCATTTATTAGTTTGATAACAAACCTTTTGCTCTTGTAGGAATTGGTGATTTCAGTGTATGGGAATTCTCTGGAAATCCTGTCTATTTCTGCTGCTACGATTATTTTGCTGCAAATGACCCCACCTCAGTTCACATTGTGCTTTTTAGTCTTGAAGAACCTTACGAAATACAGTTGAACCAAGTGACCTTTTGGCTTAGTTTCTTAAAATCACTAGTTCCAGTTGAAGAACCTATAGGTATATGTCTATTTACATGATGAATAATCTGTGCCAAGTCATCTGTATATGAAGAGAAATAGCTGCATTTTTAATAATCATAATTTTTTCACTGAGATTACTGATGTGATGTCTTACTTAGTCATACTGTCTTAAATTGCTGATAAAATGTATCCATTAATGTGATTGTTCTATATTTTAGAAAAGATTTGATTCATGTAATTCAGAATCAACTTCACTTTATCGCAGTAAACCACCTTTTATGTGACATTTTCATTGAAAAACTGAATTAAAATGCATTGATTTAATTTCTGTTCAAACTCTTAACAGTGTTACTAAAATTTTAATTAAATAGTTACATCATGGGATTGAAAGGTTTTTATTCTATGCTGAGACTATTAAAAATAACATGTTCGTATTTCAATGTTGCTATTTATTTCTCCTGTGCAAAGTGTCTTTTTTCATTTAACCTTCCCCTCCCCCCCAAGACTTTTGAAAAACCTTGAACCAGCCATGCCGCATCTTTAAATGGCTGCAGCTTCTTCTTGACTTTAAGATGTAGTTCCCTTAGGGACAGCTCTCTTGCAAGAAGATTATCTCCTTCAGTGATTTGCATAGGCTGGGTATTTATCTTTTGCAAACAGTCACCTGACTTGCATGGGGAATTAAGTGGCTTTTCCCAAGTCAGCTGTACATACGTTCCTCTTCATTGCACATTCATTCATTTTTTTTCCTTTGGGAAGATTTACTCCATTAACAACTGGGAGAAAATAAATTCTGGAGCTAAGATTTTTTTCCATATGTTTCAATACTCACTGAAGTACACATTTAATTTCTAATAAATGTACATAAGAAATTAATTATTAACTTTGAACTTTACTTTCAGTGCAGCCTTTTTGCACATCATCAGGAACCAATACTGATTACATTCTAAGAAACATTTATACTGTTAGAAGTAATAATTCTTGTACAATTGTACATGTGTTTATATACAAAAAAGAAATAAAAAAAGTTTGAATGTGTTTTTGCATTATTTGCATTTAGAATGTATTGGTTCTTGCTCATATTAATTGTTGTGGTGCTGCTACTGACCATTTGTTGAAATTCAGTAATTGCTACAAGGTTCAAATCACTATTTTCAAAAAACTTGACATGTTATTTCCCCAGATGATGTATTTGTGCAAAGTTGTCTTTAGTGTTACCTCATTCTTGTCCCAATTGTATCTCTTGCTCACTTTCTCTCACTTTCCCATTCTTTTTCATGGTATCTCCAAGGCTTTCATACTTAATTCTCTCTTACATGAGAATGTTTTGTGTAAGTACTGTAAAGTTGCATTCATACCATTGTATGAATGGGTTTTAGATCAGTTGTTCCTTGCCTGTAATATCTACCGTAAATTTGCAGTACTGTAGATTATTGTATCTAATTGATAAACTCCTTAAAACCCTCCAAAATGTGTATTTAATTTATAAATGGGCAGATTATGACTATTTATTTCCATGTATAATGGGAATATGTATTTATATTTATTTCATAAAATAGAGCAGTATGAATAAACGTAGAATAAATATAGCCATTCGTGTCAGACCAAGTACATACATAGAAGCATAATACAATAACAGGAAGAAAAATCTGTTTGTCCTGAAATTCTTCATTCTTTGTCTCCTGAAGCATTTGGAGGAAGGCTGAAAACTCCACTTCATGTTGCACTGGTGGCTACACATGCCGATATTGTTAATCTTCCACGTTCTGCTGGAGGAGAATTCCAATATGACAAAGATACATCACTTTTGAAAGAAATTAGGAATAGGTAAGAAGAGAAAACATAGTATAAAATATAGGAATACCTGCTATATTTTGAAATTAGCATGTTATACATAAACTAGCTAACTGAATTGATTAAACTTTTTTAAAGAAAAAAGAAGTGTTCCCATGCACAGGAAAAGTCCATATTAATTATACTGTTTTATACTTCAAGCAGCAATCATTTTCTATTATAGTAGTGTGTTGCCACCATCTTGAAGGTTTTTCCTCACTTTCCATGCCTTAGCACAGTGCTTCTCATCTTTGGTCACTTGAAGATGTCTGGACTTCAACTCCCAAAATTCCCAAATTCCCAGAATTCTGGGAGTTGAAGTCCAAACATCTTCAAATGACCAAAGATAAGAAACACTGTCTTAGCAGAATGGACTAAGAGCTTCTATTGTCTATAAAGCTTTTAATACATTTGTTTTTTTAATTCCACTGTAAATTTATTCTAGATTCAGTAGTTTAAGCAAAGTAGGACCATGAATTCCTGATCAGTCTGTATTAAACATTTGTTACAATAAATAATTTCTCACTTAAGAAATAGAAAAAATGAACTATGTTTTAAAAAAAAAACACCTAGTGTCCCTTGATTCTTGGAGAATCTGGGAAAGGGACCAGTATCACCCCTCTCAGAGGGAGCTGGGCAGTGAAGTATGAAGTATAGATAAAATATAAATAAATAAAAGAAATAGTTAAAATAGAAACGAGTGATTCAATTGAGTGGAAGTGGCTTTCAAATACACAGAGTCAAACAGCAAGTGGAATGCTTCATTTGTAATCTCAAGAAAGATTTTAATCTGCCAAAATTATTCAGTTAAATAAAATTAACATTGAGCTTTGGGGCTAAAATGATAATAATTACCCACCCCCCTTTTTTGTTTTAGGTTTGGGAATGACATTCACATTTTGGACAGATTATTTATTCTAGATGCAGGAGCATCAGGTTCAAAAGATATGAAGATCCTCCGAAACCATCTTCAAGAGTTGCGCAGTCAGATTATCTCTGTAAGTTATATGTACAGTCACTGAGTAGGTCTTTACTTATGTTGAACACAACTACTGTTATGTCACTCCTTCTGATATGGGAGAGTGTTAACAATAATAGTTGGGTTGGAGTCACATCTATATGAATTAGAACAGAAATTTACTGTTTTGCTTATTAAGTTTTTAATCATAACATCTGTTTTTTAAAACATGTCTCAACAATGTTGAACTTTTTTTGGTGGGAAGAGTTCCTGCCTATTTTTTAGAAGACAACCTTTTTCTCCAGCCTAGCGGCATCCAGATATATTAAAACTCCTTGAATTTTCATATAGCTGCCTTAGAATTCAAGGAATTGAAGTCCTGATGTCTTGGAGGTCATCAAGGAAAACTAGTTCAGAGCTTTTTAAACTTGTCAATGAATAAATTACTTATTTTATTCCACTTCTATCTTACATACCTTTAATTATATGTTGGCCAATCTTTTAGGTAGTTGAGTTATGGCAATAACTTTCTAGTGTTAGTGCCATTAGCAGGAAACAGAGTATATATGTTGTAGCTAATAATACTATGTATGTTAAAGCTGTTGGCTTTCTATACTAAATTATTTAACATAGTGCTACTTTATGTTTAGTAACTGCACAGATGCCTGCCCTTTTTATGAAAGAACATCCTATTTATCACATAGTACAACTTTCAATTGCTATAGCAAGTGGAAAAGGCAATTTCAGAATCATCTTTATTAAAATAGAAATGTAGTCCAAACAATAGAGATGAGGATAGATGAAACTCAACTTCAGGGGAGATGGCTGTACTGATTGGATAAATTAACATTTTCATGAAACAGGTTCAAATTTCATCTAACCATTGAATAAAAAATATATTTTCACAAAAGGGCTATATGTCAGTAATCTTAGTGTAATTGGAAATTTCACTTACAGGCAATAAAAGATGTATATTGCTAACTAAAATTGATTACTTTGTTTTAAATGATATCTTAGATGAAATCGAAGCAACAATAACAGTTTGAATTCTAGAAACCAAGCCCACTATGATTTTTTTTCATAGGCATGTCCACCTATGACTCACTTGTGTGAAAAAATAATTTCCACCCTACCATCATGGAGAAAAATGAATGGGCCCAATCAGCTCATGTCCCTTCAACAGTTTGTATATGATGTGCAAGATCAACTTAATCCATTAGCAAGTGAAGATGAGATTCGGCATCTGGCCCTCCAGCTACACAGTATAGGTGAAGTAAGTAGTATATTAATTACATGGATAATTTGATAAATGTTAATTCTATAAATTTTTATGAACTACAATTTGCCTATCACACTGATTGCAAATTGTTGCCCCCACTAAGTTTTTCTTGTTCTAAGTTCTGCAGGCATACAAAACATACAGTAGAGAAACCAAGCAGAATCTACTTCCTGCTTCAGCACAAAGAGAAACTATGCCAAATGGTGTGTTTAAAAGAGAGAAACAGCTTAACTTGTTTCTTTTTCTTGCAAAGTTCAATATATTATTAAAGACCATGACTGAATTTACAACTAGAGAAATACCTATTGCATTGAATGGGGTCATTGCCATGTGAAAAGATTTATGGAAGCCTAGTGGTTAAGAAAAATAGATTTACAGGTAGTCTTCACTTAATGACAATTGAGTCTCAATTTTTGGTCATAAGTCACTGTAGTCATTAAGAGGGTTACCAATGACTTGTCTCAATTTTAAAATCATTTTTACAATTGGCATAAAGTGATTCAACATGGTCATTAAAACACGGTTGTTAAGTAGGACACATAAGTTGGGGGGGTTGTCTTATAAACTAGAAATTACATGAAGGATGCTTCACAATATGGTGTATTTGTCACCAATGTATGCATGAATAAATTGGGAAGAAAACATGGTGTGGAACAAACCAATCTTTCTAGTTTTTTGTGCGTTCAGTCTTATAAACTGAATCCTGTTCAGGATTAGGATTAGCATTAGGGTGGATAGGATTCTATGCATTTGTACGCAACCTATGTTATCACAGGTATTTGAACATTCAAAACGGTCAAAGCTTTTATAATTGTCTGGTTGAGAAACCGTGGGGATTGCCGTAGATCTTGTCCTTCCTCTTTCATGTATATATGATTATTAACTGTGAATATTATTTTGTATATATATGATTACTAACTATGTGGCTTTTATCTTTTCTAAACAGATCAACATCATGCAGAGTGAGACAGTCCAAGATGTTGTTCTGCTGGATCCTCGCTGGTTATGTACAAATGTCCTCGGAAGACTTTTGTCTGTAGAAAATCCTAAAGCCCTCCACCACTACAGAGGTCGATATACAATAGAGGATATTCAGCGTCTTATACCAGACAGTGATGTAGAAGAACTTATACAAGTCTTGGATGCCATGGACATCTGTGCCAGAGATGTCAGCAGTGGAACAATGATTGATATTCCAGCCTTAATTAAGACTGATAGCCTCCATAGGTCTTGGGCTGATGAAGAAGATGAAGTTATGATTTATGGTGGTGTTAGAATTGTTCCTGTGGAACATCTAACCCCGCTTCCTTGTGGAATTTTTCATAAAGTTCAGGTGAATCTGTGTAGATGGATTCATCAACAAAGCACAGAGGGAGATGCAGATATACGTTTGTGGGTCAATGGATCAAAGATTATGAACCGTGGAGCTGAACTTCTTGTACTGCTTGTCAACAATGGTCAGGGTATTGAGGTTCAAGTTAGAGGCTTGGAAATGGAGAAGATTAAATGCTGCTTATTCCTGGACTCTGTATGCAGTACCATTGATAATTTGATAGCCACCACATTGCCAGGGCTGTTGACTGTCAAACATTATCTCAGTCCTCAGCAGCTGAGGGAACATCATGAGCCAGTCATGATTTACCAACCAAGAGATTTTTTCCGTGCACAAAGTCAAAAAGAGACCTCCTTGACTAATACCATGGGTGGTTACAAAGAAAGTTTTAGCAGCATATTGTGCTTTGGGTGTCTTGATGTTTACTCACAAGGAAGTTTAGGAATGGATATCCATGTATCAGATTTGAATCTACTTACAAGGAGGAAACTGAGCCGACTTTTGGATCCGCCTGATCCTATGGGCAAAGATTGGTGCCTTCTTGCAATGAACTTGGGCCTTCCTGAACTGGTTGCAAAGCATAATATAAACAATGGGAGTTCCAATGACTTTATTTCCAGTCCATCCTACTCCCTTCTCCAGGAATGGGGAAATGCCCCTGAAAGTACTGTGGGTGTTCTGATGTCTAAGCTGAGGGAACTGGGCCGCAGAGATGCAGCTGACTTTTTATTGAAAGCATCTTCTGTGTTCAGAGTCAGTTTTGATGCAAATGGTCAGGAAGCTTATGCTTCAAGTTGTAATAGTGGAACATCTTATAATTCAATTAGTTCAGTTGTTTCTCGATAAAAGTAATAATATGGAACTTTTTCTAATTTCAGCTAATGTGAAAGGATTCAGGATGGCAATCTTTTTGATATTTATAAGTTCTATATATTACTGTAATAAGTTGTCTCTGTTCCTCCACATTGCTTTTTAAGTGACTAAAACTCTGAAACATTGCTTTTTAAGTATCATGTTGCTCTTTAGTTATAAAAGGCTAGTATAATTTCAGCTATTTTGCAATCTGCTTTTTAATGGTTATTGTACTTTTTTGAATTCTATCGGTTTAAGTGTTTAATTCTTCAATAGCTGGCCATTTTAACAAACCATCCTTCCTTGTACCGAAGACTGCACAATAATTAAGCTACCTTTCTTACATACTCTTTTCCTTCCCCGTTTATTTTAAAAGCATAGATAGCCAAACAATGCTAATTGGTTTGGATTTGAACACCATGCTTAGAAATGAAAAAGTGAGTGCCTTTTGCAGAAGACTCATGTGGTTAAAATTAAGTTGTTTCTGTGGAAGCTGTAAGACAATGCTACCTCTATTTCATGTCTGCATGCTGGTTGTTGCAAGTGGTTGTTGCCTTTGTGTGTCATAAAGCATAAGATACTTGGTAACATAAAATCTGTTCCACTGAAGAGCTCTCATGTAGACTATCATGAGGGTAGAAATATGTAAGATGTTATGTTTATTTCCGTTGAAGTGGAATGAAAACTTTCGAACTCCATGAACTTGCACCTTTCATTATTTCTACATATCTCAGGTAAAGATTTTACACAAATGTAAAGTTCACCAAGGCACATACACAAGTGTTAGATAACTATGACTTATTCTGTATTTAATGGTGATCATTTGTGCAAAGCAAATGGTTTTTTCACTTTCAGATACTCGTGTGCTTATTTCTTATACTTGAACGTTTAATTTCATGTTGTTTTTATTAAAGAAAGCAAGAGCTTAAAATTACTATGAGGGAAAATGACTTTCTTCTTTTCTGAAAAGCATGTAATATTAAAGATACACTATATATTATGTGTATATACATATATAATATATGTATATATTAATACTGTTTTCCTTAATCTTTGTTGTAGTACAATTTTAAAAAAATTTTTACAAATAAATTGTTGCCTGTTGCAACTTTTTCATCATTCTTCATTTCCTATTTGCATTCATATCATTAATTACATTAATTTTCGGCTTATGGGCATGCAGAACAGCCAGCTTTTGATTTTAACTATCTAGCCAACAGCAGCTACAAACTTTCATTCTCAAGAAACCATTTCATGTATCACAATTTTCTGTGACAGGACTGGACAGAATTAAGTGTAAAGCATAGTGTGTATTTTAATGCATAAATACACGGTCAGCAATCTTGTAATATGTCAATTAGATGAGAAATGGTATTAAGTAATCATAGTATTAAGGGTATTTTTTTGATCATTTTTTGAATATTCATAGAAGCTAGGCAGGAGGAGCTTTGTATGCAGAAGGCGAGCTTTTTGCTGTCGTATGCTCACGCATACGAGAATGTAAGACGAATGACCTGAGAAGGCACAAAGATAAAAATGTGCAAATATGTTTTTGAGGTTTTTGTTTTGCTAACTAATCACTTTTAGAATGTGTGAAGAGGAAATGACTTCTTGTGTAAATACTATTTTGGCAAAGGTCTGTGTTAATTTCCTTTCTGATACGATGATTCTGCACTTTGAAGCAGTGAATGGTGTTGATTGCTAATGTTATAGCGTAGTTCTGTACGAATATTGATAAAGATTCAAAAGTGTGTGACTGTGAATCTTGGTCACAAGACTGATCAATTTCAACAAATGTTAATATGCTGTATTTTAACTTATAAAAATGGTTGCTCTGTAACTTCCCTTTTTAAATTAGTGTCTGTTGGTAAGATTGCTTTGGATGGCGTCTCCAGGTTTCAATGTCCAACTTATTTTCAGTGTATTTCATTGTTTTATAAGTCTGCTTTGATTTGCATTCATTTGTATCTTACAAATCCATGACTGAAGCCTGTGGAATGTTCACACAGTGGCTTTGAAGGCAGCCCAATATCTGTGCATGTGCATCCAGACAACTGAGAACAACAAGCTATACATCTGCTTTAATAGTTCAAGGACTTTTAATGCACATCAGTTATGGGATTCCAATTTTTTTACTACCAGTGAACGTGGCTTAGTGGGCGTGGCAGGAGAAGGATATTGTAAAATCTCCAGTTAGAGGTGGTATTTGCTGGTTCCCTGAACTACTCAAAATTTCCACTACCGGTTCTCCAGAACTGGTCAAAACCTGCTGAACACTACCTATGATGCACATCTTCTAAATGCTTTGCCTAGCCTTAATTATTATGTCATACTATTTTTGGGAAGGGGATGAAAACCTGTCTTGAACTCATCGTTTTAAAGTAGAAATAGCAACTAAAATATTATTTATAAAATAGAGCATTTTTCTCCATAGGATAATTTCAGCAGGCATGGAACTCAAATCTCCATCTGATTACCTTAAGCCCATGTCACGCTGCCCAACGGATGCAAAAAGGACACAGCGAACGAGCAAAATGTTCCATCCGTTGTTATCTGCTCTCAAAAGGGGAAAAAATTTGCATAACCGGAGCGGATAACACGGACGGGGGGAGGACGCAGGGCAGATGGAAAGATGGGAAATGCGGATGCGCGAACCGGAAGCCTAGTGGTATGACGCGGACGGCACATCGCAATGGCTTCCGGGGGGCCTCAGCGAAGGGACGCAGAATGGATACGAGCGGATGCAGAACGGACGCCCTGAGCGGATTGAAGCGGATGCAGCACGGAAGCCTAGCAGCGATGGCCTTTGGGTTAATGCGGCATGCGCGGGAGGATGCCATTGCGTCAGCCCGCGGATATATAACTGAAGCAGGTTACGCCATTCAGAGGAAAGACGCTGGCCGTCGGATCGGATTGGCTGCCTTGCCTGCCCTGCCTGCATGTCTGCCTGCAAGCTTGCTGGCCACCTGCCTGCCAGCCTTGGTGCCTGCCTTCCGCCAGACTCCCTGCCAGCCAGCAACCCCAACAACCATTGCGGAAGCACAGCAAGCCTCAGCCAATCTGCGCCAGCCCCTGGCAAGAGGGACAGGGCTTACATCTCCCCCCCTGGCCCTGCACTCTGGTTCTTCGCTGGGGCTTCTGAGCATGGGCTGCACATCTTCTCGGGGCTGAGCCTTCTGCTGCTCTGGCTTCTGGAGAGCTGATGACAAGGCACTCCGCCACAGGCCACCCTCCACAAGCACCTGGACCCTTCACCCCTGAGACTGGAGCAACCAAAGAGGGAGTGGCCAGAGAACGTCATTTTGTTTTAATAGCTTTCTTGTTAATAAAGTTCTATTTAATGATTCACACACTTGCTTCATTCTTTTTTTTAATAAAGTCTTGCTGGAAACTTTTAGAAATGGTTTAAGCCTTTGCATGCTTGGGGATGGGTAAGAATAGTTTGGGATGGGTTAGGATACCTGTGGCGATGGGTTAGATAACGCAGTGGGATAGATTAAACTCCAGTGCAAGCATAGTGGGACTGTTATGGTCCACCCTCACAGGTCCACACCTACGGCCCTTTATTATCAATATAAGTAATAAATTATCCACACATTCAACATAAACAACAACTTCTTAATTAAACGCCACTGTTCATTGGTAGGGCCCAAACAAACACTACATGCCCAATCTCATCCGATTGATGAGACAGGCTTGAAGGAGCATCCCATTATGCATTTACCATCCTGTCTTGCCCACTCCACTGCTCGCAGCTGGGAGTTGCACCCAGTGTTTCAGGAGGTTGCGCTGCTTTCTTCGCCTCAACGTGAGGCTCTGTTGGGGCCTTGCACATCCTCGTGTCGTATCAGGTTTTGCCCTTGCCTCCATTCCCCCAGGGCCCATGGTCCCCATTGCCTTGCTGGCGGTCCACAAGCCTGTTCTGCAGACTGGGTTAGCGGGTGCGCATGAGATGTGCAGCGATGCAGCAGCTTCCACGACATCTCCTCATGGTCCTGGGCTATAGCTGCATGTTGGCGGAGAGTACCTGGAAATGTTGGCCAGGATGCCAAAGGTGCTACTCCACCACCCGTTCTTTGCTCCTGAACACGCTGTAGTTGAAGATTCCTGCTCTTCATGGGTGAGGTATTCGGGAGTGTAGGGCTTCATGAACGGTAGGTTGTTGAGGGCAGAAGCGTCATCCCACCGATGAAGTAGGGCACATTGCTTGCGTGGTCGTTGGCGGCAGCGCGGTCTGGCATCTGCGGAAGCCACATGAGTTGCTTTCCAGCCCCTCTTAGGTGACTGCGCGTTGTATACCATGCGGCATCTGAAAGATGATCCCGGTTGCTGAAGCATCGATGCTAATGAATGGTGATCAGCATCGACCATGGCGAAGAGGATAGTGCCTGAAGAATCCCTTGGAGTTGAAATAAGTGGAGCCTGAGTTGGTTTGGAGCTTTTTTGCAGGCCACGTGGGCTTGTGGCCACCTATGGCTCAACGGTTGGGGAAGTTCCACTTTGATACTCCCACTGCTCTCCAACTTTTTCTTCCATCCTTCTTAGTGCGACGGGGCGACTGTCGAGGAAGTCCTCCTTTGTTCTTCCGATGATGGCCTGCACACTTCTCCCTGAGCCACAAAAGGGCTGATGGGTGTTGGGTGGCACCTCCAGCCGTACTGCATGCTCCTGTAGCGTGGTCCCTTGAGACCAGATGGCACAGCAGTGAGTGCACCTGAGCCCAGGTTCCAGGCTCGGGCCGAGGTTGGTGTTTGTCTTGGTCAACCTGGGTGTCAAGGCGCTGCCAAGTTCGTCAAACATAGCTGGAGGCAATCCTCATGAAGTTCTGGAATGTAGAGTGTCTTCGCCTCCTGAGCTCCACATCGCTTGTTTGTACAGTCCGTTCCTCTGCTCGTTCTGGCCGAACCATTCTTTTGGACCCCAGACTTTTTTTGGGTGCCTCCTTTTCTTCTCGTATAGTAGCAGTTCACAGAGCCTGTAGATGCGGTTCTGCACTGTTGGCAGAAGGATGGTGGCTTGCGAAGGACTTTCGTCACATATCCATCGGTGGACATGGACGTGGATGCTGTGGAAGCAGCAAGAGTCAGGAATGAAGGCTGCAGAGGTCTGCCACAGCCTTGCGCGCGCTGTTCTGACAAGTGAGATGGCAGGCGATGTTGTACCCCCTTTATAGCGGCAGTATACGGTGTCCTCTTGCAATCCCTCTAGGCAATCTCTGAGAGCATACTTAATATCCAAGAGGTAGGTCCCCTCTGCGAACGTTTTTTCATTTTTACATATGCGTTTGTTCCGCTTTGGCATCCATATCTGCATCCGATTCTGCATCCGTTCTGTATCCATTCCACGTCCGCTATCCGCTTTCCTCCCATGCCGATCCTGAGTGGATGCGAGTTGCACCGGATGACTCAGCGGACGCCTAGCGGGATATAGCACGGATGGCGTAGGCGGATGCGCCCTAGCGGATGAGAACGGACGAACTGGAATACATATTTCACGCAAAAGTTTTGGGCAGCCCAAAACTTTTGGAGCGATGTAACGTCAATAAATGTTATGCTGGACGGATAGAGAGAAGCAAAACGGAGGCAGTGAGTACATCGGTTTTGAACAGGATGGCAGGTTTTTTTGTCCATCCTCTTTGCATCCGTTGGTTCACTGTGACATGGGCTTTAAGAGAGGTTGAATGTTACAATCAACCATCTATGCTGGTTAGAATTAAACTCTAATTAAATCACATCTGTAGGGAAGCAAGAGTTTGAAGAATGTTGCTATGAACTGCTTTTAGCAGAGGTCTGAAAGGCTGTTGGGGATGGATATAGCTCAGTACCAATCTGAAACATATCTTGGCAAATTAAAAAGAGTTGGTTGCAAGTTGTACAAAAATAAATATTTTTGTTCTTTCTCGTCTTTGAATCAGATCAGCATTGTACATGTTCCCCACCTCATTTCTCTTTCTCCAAAGACATACAGAAATTAAAAGATGTATTTTTGTGGTAATTTTCAGACAGGGATATCTGAATTAATTAGAACAACTAGCTGTTGTTTCTTCCTGTTTTCTGCAAGTAAGTAAAACCAACTAGACGAGAGATCTGATGCTGGTTTACTTCACAACAAGCTTCTTATTTATAAGTCATGAAGAAATCCTCCAATCCTTTTGCTTGATCCTGAGCTTGAAAGCAATAAGTGTGGATCATGGGTTTGGTTATTAGATGACCTAGTCCAGGGCTATCAAACTCCCGGCCCACAGGCTGGATGCATCCATGACCGGTTTAGTGAATGGGAAATACGTCCCAATGCATCACATGACACCACTGTGACAACGTGAGTTTGACACCCCTGACCTAGTTTGTCATAGTTATGCACTTATGAAATGAAGATTGGGTTGTATGAAATTCGATAATATACTGCTTATCACAGATAAAGACATGCAAACAGCTGCTAATGGAAGCAAAACAAACTGTTCAAATCAGGGGTGTCCGTCCTTGGTAACTTTAAGACCTGTGGAATTCAACTCCCATAATTCATTAGCCAGCCATACAGGCTGGAGAATTACAAGTTGACAAAGTTGGACACCCCTGGTTCAAAAGTTGCTAAAAATCTGATGATGATGTCCTAGTATTGGTTATTTTTAATATAAATGGATTATATTAATAGGTTCAGATTTGCAAATGAATTTTCTTTAGAACGACCTACAAGGAAACAAGGGCATGATTGAAAATGAAATTTTAGAATTTGTTTTCCCAACTGCCTTTTTGAGAAAGGCCCCAAAAGGAAAATGAGTAACAGGGAGGTTATTTTGTTGATATAGCAGTTTGTATTATTTAGAAATGTATTATTGTGTAATGTCATGTATTTACATACTGTGACCTTTTAAAGCAACCTAGGAAAATGATCACATGAAAGAGAAGAATGACCAGAGAGGATAAGATGTAAGACTCCATAGTACCCATTTGTAGATTTTTTTTAATAAAGAAAATTTGAAAACTGGTGCCTTTGATCCTGGGAAGCTTTGCTATTGGAAATTAATATAATTCATACTGAATGTGCTTAAAAAGAAAATATCTGTTATAAGTCTCTGCCCCTCTAAATCTGCCTTGTTTATTTGGAGCCGAATAACGTTCTCACCTTTTTAAGCTGCTGGATGAGAACAAGAAGTTGAGAGATTGTAATGCAAAATTCAAATTTGGGCTCCTTGGAGGAAAGATATGATACAGTGTAAAAGACTGTTCATTACAGTTGTATGCAGAGACAAATTGTATATTTCAGTGAATCCAGTAAATGAAAGCTAACACAATCTCTACATGGTACAGAGTTCAGAAGCTCACTGCTGCAAATTTGAATGTATTTAAGGGCCTGTCAC
>BHFT01044817.1:0-34534 GCA_004320025.1 Laticauda laticaudata
AAGTCAGTCAATGTCAGTTTCATCTCTGGGGCGTACTTCCAGTGAAGATACATATCATCATAACTTTCATTCCAATGAGGAAAGATGATAGTAAATTTCGAATGTTAGCTCTTAAAATTATTCGTTCCTTTTCATTAGTCTCCTTTGAAAGTTATTTTCATGAAGTTTAAATTGAGTGACATATCTCTAACTATTCAGAAGACGTTATCTAAACTCAGTTACATGTAAGATGTATGTGTGTACCACACTGTCACGTACATAAATCCTCTTCAAATTTCTCCCAACACCTTGTATGGCAGACTCTTCTCCACTATGGAGTAGTGGAATATGTATAGCTGCCTGGTCACTTCAATGTTAGTCCCAATGTTAGTCCAAAGAGCTTGTTCGTTTTCTGTTTAAAGCAGCAAGCTTCTTGGCATCAATTCTTCATTTTCTTGAAATCCCAAGCATTTACATCCAGTCGCGTTCTTATAAACTACATTCATAAACCTTCTCTACGCAGAAGGTAGACTGCAATCTCATAGACCAGGAAAAATAGCGTTTGTTCCATCCAATCGGGTTATCAATGATAGCTTGTTGAAGTATCTCTGTGCCATCTTACCAGGATAGTAAACCACAATTAAACCGTAAAACAGCTGTCTGTATATAGTACTATCGCATTCACACTAACTCTCAGTTATCTGGCCTCTGGTATTGGCCTTAGGCCCATAACCAGTGTGAGGTAATTCCCCGTTAAGAGAATGAGCGCATACAGGGAGACGGTTATAGAGAGTTGTGTTTGATAATACAGACACAGTACACAGATACACTGTACAGTAAATGTAGGTTTTTACTTCCAGAAAGGTTGAAGCAAAGTCCAAAATAAGCAATACAAAGTCATTCACAAGTAAATCAGTCAGTTTTCAATCCAGGGATAATCCAAATATCAAATTCCAGTGTCAAAAAGAGTTCAGTATTAGACTTACATCAAATTCAGGAATATCAGTCAGTTAGGAAAAATGAAGTTTCTGGTTTCTGGCTCCATCTTATGGCCATTTGCAAAACCATACCCAACTACAGTTTTGCATTTTCTTAAAGATACAGTTTTAAAATGTTTATCCTGGGTTATATATTGTCCAACCCAAATACCTGTTAGGTGACTTATATTCCTCACAATTGCCTTGTACAACTCCCCTGGAATCCTATCTGGTCCCAGGGACTTATTGTTTTTCTGGTTCTCTATTGCTTATTTCAATTCAAACCAAGTCATGTCTTTGTTTAATAATTCTTCTATTTCTTCCCTAATTGCTTTATCTAAATATAAACTTCATCTAAATAGTTTCTTATTCTACTTCGTTAACTTCTTCCTTTTATATAACTCTTCAAAATACTTTTGGGCAATTTCTTTTTTCTGTTCTATCTCCTTTTGTATCCTTTCCATCCTTTTCAATCCCTTTCCATCTATTAGCTGGTATATCAATCTCTTTCCTTTCCTTTTTTTCTTTTAGTCTATATGATAGCCATCTCCCTGGCTTATTAGCATGCTCAAAATAAGTTTGTCTAGTTGTATTCAAATTTATAATCATTCTCTCTTGTTCAATTAAATTCAATTTATGTTCAGTTCTTGTTATCTGATTTTGCAATTTTGAATCCTTTGGGGTTTCTCATTCCTTAATTTTTTGTTTTGCTGGGTGTATTTTTCCTTATTCCTCTTGGCGTTATAAGAGATTGTTATACCTCTTATTACTTGCCTTCATTGTATCCCAANATTATCATTTTCCTTTAAGAAATAATTTAATTCCTCCTTGAGTTTGTTGGTGTATTCTTTTTCTCTTATTAACTGAATATTTAATATCCATCTTTTCTTGGGTCTTGCCAACCACTTTACAATCCAATATCTTAAGGGAGGATTCCTCCTAAACCTTGTGCTCCATCCACTATCCAGCTGTGTACTATGGTCTCTCTTATCTGACCATTTCCTAGGCAGCATACCTTACCCAGTCTTCCAAAGACATTTCTGCATACCATTGCAAGGAGTCTGAAGAACTTATCTATTTTTAAATTATTTATAGGGCTACGTGAAGTATCACAGCTTCATTTTTAGAGTTAGTTTGACTACAGGTAATCTTAACTTATGACCATAACTGGGATTAACAACTCCATTGCTAGATGCAAGATCACTAAGTAGAAAATCTGATTGTGATTGTGGCAGGCTTAAGGCATCACTTTCCATTCAGTCATTAAGCAAATCACCAGGGATGTTAAGCAAGGCATCACAGGGTAGAAATTTGCCATTTTATATCCACATTCTCCATTATCCTGCTTTATCAGAAGCTAATGGTGAAGCATCAGAGGTGGTATTCAGCAGGTTCTGACTAGTTCTGTACAACCGGTAGTTGAAATTTTGAGTAGTTTGGAGAACCAGCCAATAATCTCTGAGTGGAGAATTTACAGTATCTTTCCCTTGCCATGCCCACAGAATCAGTAGTAAAAAAAATTGAATCCCACAACTGATTCCAATGACTGTCACAGAATGCTGTAATTACCATAAATGCAAGGACTGATTGCAAAGGTGGGTTTTTCTTTAAAATATCAGTGTAATGGTTGTTAAAAGAGGCAGTCAGCAAGCAAGGACTACTTTTATTGCTGCTAGAGCAATCTACCCCAAGGCAGCATCCACATAGCCAGTTGTTCTACCTGTTATGTCTCCTGCACCAAGAACCATCATATTTTCTGAGAAGAGGACTCTAGAACCAGCAAAATGACAAATTCAGTTAGGTTTATGGAATTCACAGTTAAAATATTCCTGCCCATTCTTTATTCAGTTCTGCCCTTGGTTATCCTCTACAGTAGCTCCTGTATATAAAATGTGGATTTTGTGCATCTACCCATTATATAAATTAGTCTAGTAGTAGGTCAAGTTTGTAATAGTTTTCGCTTTTGGTAATCTAATGTGTGTTAATAATTGACACACAATGGTCATTCTCTGACTAATACATTTTGAACTTTCTTGAAAAAAATAGCATGGAATAAATACATTTACTGATAGGAAATAAATGCATTTGCTTATATCTAGTAATGATTTGTTATGCATTCTTGATGTTGCGAGATATTATTTTTACACTTACCTTACAAACTTCTCTTACAGACAGAGGTCACACTGGCTTCTAAAATGATTCCAGAGAGACAAATAGTTCTAGTGTTTGTCCTAAGTTTATACCAATTACCATACAGATGGCTAAGTAGGAAGACACACACACACACACACACAGAGAGAGACAGAGACAGAGACAGAGACAGAGACAGAGACAGAGACAGAGACAGAGACAGAGACAGAGGGATGGAGTTAGGCAAGTAAAGCAGGTGGTGTATAATTATAATTTTCCCCAGGAACACAGAAATACAGCTCAGATGTCACTTTGCTTTTAGCAAAACTAGGCGTGCATTTCCTAAAGTGGAGCATATAGTTTACTCTAAAATGATTAACCTAACCTGGAAATATTTTCCCACATCCCTTTTCCAGGAGGTTGAAATTTTGCAAATATTCTTGAACCTCCCTCAGATCTTTTGAAATCCGTATGAGCTATAACTGGAACTATATCTCTGTATCCTGTACCCACATATAGATGCTTACAAACATACACTCTTTCTTACAGAACCAGGAAAGAACAGGTTTCCCTGAGCCATGGTGTGCAATCTAAAGTGCATTGTTAACAGTCTCTGAAGAGCAGAAAATACAAGCTGTGCATCAGAATCTTCTGACTTCAGCTCTTTACAATCAGGAAATTTGTTTCAAAAGGACATTACTTAGATCCACCCATTGTAGTGTCAGGGGTAGGCTTCAAAAAATTTAGCAAAGGATTCTCTACCTGGTTGCTGGGTGGGTGTGGCCTAGTTGGCCTCCTGAATCATGGTGGGGGAGGCGTTTTTGCCCTCTCTGGGCTCCGGAGGCTTTCCTTGATTCTCCGGGAGACAAAAACAGCCTCCCTGGGCTCCGGAGCTCTCTGAAAGCCAGAAACAGGCCCATTTCTAGTCTTCCTGAACTTCCTGTAGGCCCATTTTTTGCCCTCCCCGAGCCTCCTTGTGTGCCCTGCACTCACCTGCATCCAAAACAGGCTGTGTGGAGACTCCTGGGAAAGGTAGGGTGGGGTGGGTGAGCCAGCCAGACAGTGTTGGGATTCAATTTTTTTTACTACTGGTTCTGTGGGTGTGGCTTGATGGGCATGACAGGAGAAGGATACTGTAAAATCTCCAGTCAGAGGTGATATTTGCCGGTTCTCCGAACTTCTCAAAATTTCTGCTACTGGTTCTCCATAACTGGTCAGAACCTACCACCTCTGCAGCCAGGAGTGGGGTTTGGGGCTTCTCCAAAATGCACAGAATCTTAGCTAAAGGCTCTCCCAAACCCCTGCAAACCTCCAGCAACCCACCTTTGTGTAGTGTATATTCTATCTTCCTGAAGAGGCAAGACAAAGAGTTAACATAATTTGAAAAGTGAAAGGACTGGATGGCATCTGCAATATGTACAATAGCTTAGCTTTCCTATTTCAATTATGAACAAAAAATTAAAATGCACAAAAACTAAAATGAAAACTTTGGACTACAAATGGGATCGTTGGCTGTTTAAAGAAGAAAACAGAGAAATTCAATTCTCCCTAGAATTTATTTGTATGCATGTGGTTGATTGGAGCTGGACGTTTACTGGCTGGATGCACTTCCTAATACCTTGTGTGCATGTGAGTGAGCCTACAGGTGAAGCTCTGGCCTCACATTCAGGAGGCTGTGAGTTTGATTCTAGGTAGCAGGATATATTTCTCTTTCTGAGCATAATGAGTAATTGTCTGCTGCAAATAGGCAGGAGGAAGGGCATCTGGCCAGTAAACGCTCAAAAAAGTAAGAATTAATCAAGAGAATAGAAGAATAAAAACATGTTTTGTTTATCAATCCTAAATGATCTTATATCTTCATATTTTTGTTAACATCTTTGTTCATTAATCTTAAAACCAGCTAGTACACCAATTTTTTTTAATTTTTTCTTTAAAATAATATATCCCTTTCAATGGATCTTCAAACACCAAAATAAAATTATTTACAATCTCAATTTATATATCTCTTTTTAAATTTTTACACTCATTGTTTGTAAAATATTTTCAGTCTGTTTGCCAAAATTGTTGTAAATAACTTGTAATCATTATTCAGTAATAATAAAGGTAATTACTATTTGGTAGTAATAGAGTAGAGCAACAATAATTTATAGTTAAGTTTAAATCTTTGGGTTTTAGTATTAGTACAATATTAGCTTTTTTCATGATGGCGGCATCCCTTTTCCTAGTAGTTTATAATTCATTGTATTCTGAGGGGAAATTTTATCTTTCATCTTCAAACCATCTATAATACATTCCTGGTAGTTCATCTAGGCCAGGGGTTCTCCTGGCTCAATCTTTTTTATAACTTACATTATTGTTATAGGCCAATTCATAATCTATTTTTATGCATTTGTAAATCAAGGTTAATTTTGCATTTTTTAGCATTCTATTTTTTTTTCACAGTAATATCCTGTCCTTTACATAAATTTGAATAGTACTGGTAAAAAAAATTATTTTGTATATTGTCTGTTAAAACCGTGTGTCCCTCTTGAAGCTTCACAATCACTTTCTTTTCTTTCTCTTTTCTTAATTTATAGACTAATCATTTTCCTGGTTTATTTATAAAGTTAGAATAGTTAGAAAAGGTATTTAGTAAAATCCCAATTTAAGAGGTTGTTTCTATACTTCTAAGACTTAATCATTGCTGTTATTGCTTGTGAAATTACTATAATTTAAGCAAAGCCTTTCCAAACCCTTCCAAAAGACAGAATTAAGAATGTGTTTTCCAAATCTAGAAGAAAAATGTTGTATTTTTTTTTTAATTTCTTACATTTATTTGGCCACTTTCTCACTATGGGGCTACTTTAGGCAGCTTACAAAAATAAAAATGAAAAAAAAAGAAGTGTAAGCAAAAGAGAAGTAAAGTAATAGAACAAGAAGATATACAAAGGAAAAAAATGAGACTACATTAATATGATAACAAAAAATATATACTTTAACATACTTAAAATATATCCCATCTTTAAAACAACTGGAATCTGTCTTTTGAGTTTAATCTGTCAAAATATTTAGCTGTGATTAAAATTCATATTTTGGAGAACAATGAATTATCAAATAATTGAAAAATAATTGATAAAAAGCTGTTTGAAAACTGAAAACATACATTTTAATTTAAAATATGTATGATTAATATTATTTTATAATAATTTGTATACAAAATGAAAATTATTCTATGTAATTTTAAGGATCCATATGTATGTATATGAATTTTTATATGCTTGAATCAGATTGAGAAAAAGGTATCAGCCTTCTTTTCACTTAATTGTAGAACTTAGTTTGCTGTTGCTGTTGTGAGACCTTGACATCTTTGAGTTTGTATGCCTGAAGTCAAGAATGGCTAGGAAAATGAACAGATGACATAAAACACTTCTTCTTCCCCCCATTTCTGCCAAGGCTATATCAACTGTTCTTTTTTTTAAGAAGAAAGTCTCATACTTATATCTATCAGTAATATCAGGAAAGCATGTGGAATGAACGATAAAAGGATCATTTGTGTCTCTTTTTGCATGTTGCTACTTTTGAGATTTTGATTGTAAGCTTCTATAACCCCATCAGATTTGATGGTATATACATTTAATTAATAAAATTTCACAAAATAAAAATAATTAATAGAAATTTACATATTTAGAATAATTAATCCAGATATGTGGTTCTGTGCAATAGATATATAAACTGGATTAAATCTGACTTTTGTCTGTCATAAATCTAGTGATTTAGTTAACTCTTTCTATATCATTATAATGATGTACATGAACATAATGTGCCTACAGGTTAGTGCCTGGGCTGAAAATCAGTTAAAAATTAAATCTATTTATCTGCTATTTTCGTAGTCTCTCACCTGAAGCAATCTTAGTCTGCCTGGTTTTCCATAACTACTTTAGCCTGTGAGGCTCATTTTTCATTTTTTCAATTGTCACTTTTAATGACTTCTCTCAAAGATTTGCTGTAAGGATCAATATAAGAAAACTTGTAATGACTTTGTTGTGTAAAATATGCTTTGTAAATAATGCTATCAATTTTCAAGGCAATCATTTTTCAAATGTAGATCATCAGAAATTTTGCAGATTTATGAGTAAGCTCTAGCTGTACAAATTCCCTCTAGAGCAACATTCTCTCTTATTATTGAAAGCTCTGAACTCCAAAGAGCCGGTGATTATATTATTTCCACAGAGTTATCAGCAATAGTGAAGCAGCCTTCAAATATGTACAGTGTGTTTTCTCATTTGTCTTTAACTACAGCACAAACATGTCCAAAGCAACTTTTTTAATGTTGTGTTCTCATGAAGTTGCCTTCCTATGATTGCTAACCTATAGCTGAAGCAACCTGAAGTCATTCTTAGCAATGCCAGTGAAAAGCAATGTTTTCCCCCTTATCTCAACATATTTTGTCACAGCTGCAATCTGATTATTTTACTCCTAGAAGATAGGATAAGCCTGGTAACTGTTAAACATTTTAGGCTGGTTCAGGCTCTTTACTCTCAGACTATTTTACTTGGGCAATTGAAAGTCTAATTCAATGACTTAGATCAGCCTGAATAGCAACTGATCATTGGAAGTGATGGGAGCTGCTGCTTGCCTGTCAGCTGCTGTTCAGATTGCTGTTGAACATGGATTTAGCAGTAATCTGGATCAATGCAATTTAATTATTAATCAAAAATAAAAATAAGTATCTTTGATATTTTGAGAGCAGAGTGATTTTCTTGTAAAGTCTAAAAGCCTAATTGTCACTTCTGCAACTGAAAAGGTGCACCATAAAAGAGATATTTTTTTAGAAGGAGGCAATTAAGAAATATTGCTTTGAAATGATCCTTCACCATGTGATGTAAACTAAATTACATTCTAGAAAATAAGGACAGTAGCAAATTTCTTTTACTTCTGTATATAATATGTATATATATATATATATATATATTTATATATATATATATACTTATATATATATATATTATTATATATATCTACAGAAGTAAAAGGAAATTTGCTACTGTCCTTATTTCACAGAGGAACTGTGAGACACACTTCCATACAGAAGCCTGATGATGGCAGATGAGATTCTCCTGAAACGTTGCTACAACTTTAACAGAACTACAATGACGTGGGATAATACCCGAAGGACAGCTAAACAGCACAAATGTAAGTACGTCAGAGCTTAAAAAACAAAACAAAACATTATTATATTATATATATATATATATATATATATATATATATATATATATATATATATATATATATATGTATATATATTTATATATTGTGCTGTTTAGCTTCCTTCGGTATTATCCCACGTCATTGTAGTTCTGTTAAAGTTGTAGCAACGTTTCAGCAGAATTCTCATCTGCCATCCTCATGCTTCTGTGTGGATGTGTGTCTCACAGTTCCTCTGTTTCATTAATATATATAGATACAACATACATATATATTGAAATCACTTTTTATGACATATGTAGTAGATTATATTGTAAACCACTGTCCTAGAGTAAAGCCCCATGAGATAGGTGCAGCAAATAAATTTAATTAAAAAATAAAAAATAAATTAGGTTGTTTAAGTGGATGGGTATAGAGGTGTTCAAATATTTTTTCTGGTCTGCCTTTGAAACTGAAACTCCTAGACTGAAGAGCAGATAAAATATCAGGTGTTTTCCCTCAGCTAATAGTTATGGGAACCCAGTTTCCTTTATAGTGGCTCTGTTCAGAATCCTTGGGTTCCCTTTTCCATGTGGCAGCAAACAGCTGCTGATGTAATGCAATGCAATGATTCATTGGCCTAAGAGCAGGAGTGGGCTTCAAAAATTTTAGCAATGGGTTCTCTGTGGGTGTGATCATGGTGAGCGTGGTCTAGTTAGCCTCCTGCACCATCTCCTGCAGGGGGGGCTATTTTTGCTGTCCCTGAGCTCCAGAGGCTTTCCTTGAGCCTCTAGGAGGCCATATTCACCCTCCCCAGGTTCTGGAGGCTCTCTGGAAGCTGGAAACGGGCTGATTTCTGGCCTTCCCAAACTTCCGGAAGGCCCATTTTTTGCCTTCCCTGAGCTTCCATGCATGTCCTGCACTAGTCTCCCTTTATTTCTTTGTCGGCAAATATAAATCCAAATATCTTCAAAGTTGCCACTACAGTTTTCACAGTTTGATCACGCAGAATAAAAGAAAACCACATCAGTAAATGTCAGCAATTATAGTTAGGAGGGACCATGTGCAAGTTGATTACCTATCCATTACATTTGCACAGTGTTAACTTAGCTGGAATTAAGGTAGAAATGATGTTATCTGGAAACAGGCTCCAGCTAAGAGAACTTAGACTTTTTATTTAAGAAGACAATATTTTAGGCTTCTACAAAAGGTACAATTCCTGGTGATGAAATAATATGGGGAGAATATGGAAATGGTTTGCCATTTCTGAGATGTTGTCTCAATTTCTCAGACTAATCTTTAACCTTAGATTCCTTAGCTACCTCTCGTTCATAAATGTATAAACAAGCATTAACCTTAAACCTTTCCAGAGACTGAGATGCAAAGCCATCTACAGTGTGTTTTATTAAGTTTGAAATATTATTTTGCAAGACAGGAACCTTAATGATAATTGATTGAAATATTTATTGCTATATGTGGTGATACAGTCATTTCACTTCAGCAAAATAGTTTCATACATAAGAATCATCCTTATGATGATGGCATTACACAGTGTAGTAAGGTGAAAAAAAATGAATAACTTCCTGTCTTTTCTCCTAATTTCTTTCTGCAAGACAAAAGGAAATTTTTTGGAAGAAGAAACACAATTTATCTACATTGTAAACGAATACCAAACTTACTACAATGGATTACATAAATGTATGTCTAAAGACACCAACTGATCCTCGACCTATCTGCCTAGGGATGGAGTTCAAACTGCCCTTTGTCTGGGATGCCTTAGGAATAAGTAACATTTTGGAACCAAAAGATACATAATATTTTTGTTGCGTTCAGTCATGCTTTGTGGTGCCTGGGTTACTACACAGGAAGCATTTGCAAGGATCTGCAAAGAGAGCAATTCCATGCATTCTTGGCTGGCCTCACAGATTAGGGGAAACCTGTGGGTATATTGATTGAAGTCAAGTTGATGGGATCCATGTTATAACACAGATTTCAGTTAATGGGGAAAAAATGCTCAGAAATGATCCAGTGTTTTGGCACAATAATATCAAGATTTTTTCCGAAAGTTTGAATTATACCAATACGAGCCAGAAATAAACTGGCTCTCCTGCTCTTTTCAGTCTAGTGTTTTCACCTTCAGCAACTTTAAGCTGTGTGAACTTCAACTCCCAGAATTCCCCAGGTAGTATACATAATGCTGTAAGAATAGAAGAGATGGTAGATACTTTGTTAAGAGTTGTTGTGAAGTGCATTGGCATAGACTTTGGAGGCCAATATTCTTTGGCAGAGATCTGCTCCTGTGAAACAAACTTCCCTAGAAATAAGATCATCATCTTTGTTGTTTGCTTAGGTGAATATTTGGGGATTAATAACTTGATATATGTATGTTGATTTGTCTGAAATTACATTTGGGTGTGTGTGAATTGCTTAATCTTACTTTCACATTGTTTTATTTTCTTAGAAGTACTTATCACTTTTTAATTCTTCCATGATTCCTTCAATCATTTTGCTGTCCACTTTTTCAAACTTTTTATTTTCTTTTTTCAATTTTTATTGTTTTAAATTCTGTATGTTGCTGGTACATTTTTAAAATTGATTTATTTTCTAATCTAATTTGGCATTTGGCTGGGAGTAGACTTCAATGGAGATTGTCTTTGTCTTACACTTTCTTTTACGCATTCCAAACATTTTCTCTAAGTTTCTGTTGATACTCACACAATTGTGGCTATATTTTATTATTCTGCAATATCTTCCCACAAGGTTGCAATTGTCGACTTTTGTAGCACGTTTTTCTTTTACGGTTTTGAAATATTTTCTTTTCAGTATATTTATTGCTCTACCAATCCATTAAGTTCCTTTTCCATTACTCTTTTTTTCTGTGAAATATTTCTAATCCATAAGTAATTATTCAATGATGATTCATTCCATAAATTTTATTTTCTATATTTTCTATATTCATTCATTTCATACATTCAGCTATGAATTAATGGATTTAATTCATAACAGCATTTTATAATTTCTACCATTTCATTAACTTTCAAACTTTTTAGAGTTTTCCTAGTCATTGATTTGCAGTTCCTTATTTTGTTGCCCAGAAGAAAAACTAAGCCTACAACACACTTGTTACCTGATGCTCAAGAGGCAAGAGCCATAGCACTGATTGATCTGAACAACAGCCAATCCAGTGTGGAAGTTTGTTTTCATCTTGCAAGATAGGTGTTTCCCATAGTTCAATCCTAGCAGTTAAGGCCTTGAAAGGCCCAACCCTTACCTGCAATACCATCAGCACAGCCCTTAGCTTCATTGAGATCCTAACACATAACCATTATCACCACAAGAAGGCAACAATGGATGGTATTGATACTAATAGTAGTACTTGTAGTATTTCTTGAATTGTGAGTTTTTATCAGTGGTAAATGCAGAAAGGAATCAAAGCAGGCCACCCGAACCCATCTGATTGAGTGTATGTGTGTGTGCGTGTGTACACAATGCATGATGTACATGATGTACAAAGGGTTTTGATTGTATTATCATGACAGGCTTGGTTCTTTTGAAACTCCTATGGATGGCCCGATTTGTATGACTCCTCTGAACACATCTTGCAGTCTTAATTTTATTATAGATTTATTGATTCATTGATTTAAGCAGGATAAAACATTAAAGCAACAATTACTATTAACTTGTATGAATCTATCTGGTGTACAGTATATTATTTACCACAATAGAAACAAAATACATCTTATGGTGATATAAAAGAAAAAAATTAGAAACACTGAGCATATCCATAGTGGGTACAACTCACTTATTATTTAATGGAGATTAAATAGCTTCTAAGTCAGGAAACAATTCCTATTACTAGTTTTAACAAAAAAGATTTCCGCATTTCTCCAAATAGCCAAAATGTGGATGTTTAATATGGTTCCCTTTGTAAGAAAGTTCCAGCATATTAGCATTCTTTTAAAAGCAGTTGCAACAAGACATGTGTTGGCTTACTGAAAGACTAACTTGTTAAAATTGCAATCATGATTACAACTTTTATATTTCTAAATTATAGTTAATTTTTAAAAATTTTAAATAAGAAAAAAGAGTAATAAAAGAAAAGATAACACCTCAAGCAGTTGCAAAATATAGGATGTCATGGTAACCAAAATGCCTCATTCATTATTGCATCCATCTTTGAAAGACTGATCATTGGAGGAAGAACAGTCATCCAATAGTCAACTGCAGCTTGCCCTAGTGATCTATAACAAATTCCCACAACAATATTTTGTAACTTTTTTCATTCTAATCCAAGAATGTGTGTGTGTGTGTGTGTGTGTGTGTGTGTGTGTGCACATGTGCATAAATAATACAGTATTGGGTGTGAATCAAAAATAATATCCCACCAAGTTGTATTCATGTCTGTCACTTTGTATTTGTCCTCTTTTAGTTTTATCTGTTTTATTTTCCATTCTCTGTGAATTGGTATAGAAACATCTGAGGTTTTGAGTGCCATCTACTGGTACCTCTATTGTTGCATCCTATCAAACATTAGAGTCTACCTCTTGGCTTTCTGCTTGTCTCTTTGTTGTATTTTCTAGGCTGTATATTTGGTTCCATGGTTCACCCTCTTTTGTCTTGTTGTTGTTCTTCTTCTAATTGAAGGTTCTACTGATAAGGAGGCAAGGCACCTGCAAATACTTTCTTTCCACCTTTTGTTATATGATTTGCATCACTTCCAGGAAATCTGGCAAACATAGACCTGGTATATGTCACTGTTGTAGAATCAAAACCCTTCTCAAAGACTTTTAGTATCCCATTGACTCTTATATTATGATCCTAAAATCAAAGGATTAATGGGGAAAACATTTTGTTCCTAGTTCCTACAACTCCTTGCTCATTGTTTCCAGAGATTCTTCCAAGAGGATCATGTCATTTATGGATCAAGATATCTGTAGGTTTGAATAGTCTTAAGAACCTCTCTGATACATACAAGAATACAAGTATACAAGAACTGGAAAACAATGCCCCATTCACTACATAATATCAGGTCTGTATGCAGTTATCTTGATTTCCCTGGTAGGAAATCACCTTCCACCCCAACAATACTCTTCCAGGGTGAGTCGATGGAGAACCCGCGGACAGCTGTTCTAACCGTGGCGGAGCACGTGGAGGACTCCCTGGCGCAAGTGGGGAGAAAGGAGATGGCACTTCCACCACAACTCAACCCGCATCCCACCCCCAGCTCCACCTCCACACAGAGAAAGGCAGGAGAGTCGACAGAGGAGCAGAGCCACACTGTCCTACTGGAGTGATAAGAGACACCATCAGGAAGGCAGATTTAATATCCTCTCTCAGCTGGTCCACATCAACTCCTCATCCTCCAACACAAGCCCTCCCTCACCTATGTCAACCAGACCCTCGTGGCATGGCGGAACCCACTACCAGTTGGTGAAGGGACCCGGCAATCACCGAGCTGCTTCACAACCCTCCAGATCCAGATGAACCTGCTCCACAGTCCAGCCGGTCTGCTCCTCCACCCCAGGTGATGTCCCCCCATTCCAAGGCTTTTCCACAGGCCCTCACCTACCAGGGCTACGGCTACCAGGAGGTCCGAAGCACAGGCAGCCCTTCCCAGTCCAGCACAGACTCATCGGATGCACCATTGCCACCAGTTCCACTTGATGCCACCGATGCCCTCCCTGATGCCATCGATGCCACCGCATGCCCTGTTGCCCATCGTCCTACTGCACACACCACACACCGACCACACAGCCGTGCGACCGATCACCCACCCTCACTCCCAGCTGCAGACCAGACACGCCCCCACTACTAACTGCTCCTATGCCTCACAGCCCCTCACAGCAACCGGCCTCTCGTCGTTTTCGGTACTGGGGCTGACACCCCATGGCATGGAGGAAGGAGCTCTCAACCTCACGTGGCTGAGCCAGTGTCTGAGAGCTTCCTCAACACACCATCACCTGTTGTCCTCTCCGGGCCAGGCACCCCAGTGGCGCTTCAGAGCAGCACTCCAGTAGCAGCCACCACCACACACCTTTTATAGGCAATATAGGTTTTCCCCTATGTGTCCTTTGCATACTCTAGGCATCCTCTAGACATCTTTAATATCCGAGATAGGTCCCCTCTGGCGACGTTTGTTTTCCGTTTTTTATGCCTTCTCTTTGCGAGCTGCATCCGCTTTCATCCTTTCTCCGTCCGTGCTACTAACGCTGCGCGTCCTTTCCACATCCGTTCCATGTCTGTTCCACTTCCTCCCTGTGTCCCTTTACCACTGGAGCGGATTTGAGTTGTGCGGATGCGGAGCGGATGCCTACGGCGATGTAGCGGACGCGTAACGGATGATGACGGATGCAGAACGGAATGTTCCTCCGTATGCCTAGCGATTGCAGAATGGACACGTTGGATACATTTCCACTCAGAAAGTTTTGAGCAGCTCAAACTTTTTGAGCGGATGAAATGTCAGTCGACGGATGCTGGACCTGGATATGAGAGAAAAAAACGGAATGCAGTGAGTACAAAAAGGAAGCATCGCGTTAACAACGGATGGCAAGTGTTTTTCTCTGTTTTACATCCTCTTTCCATCCGTTGTGGCAGTGTGACATGGGCTTTAAATAAGAGTTTGAATGACAAAATTAAAGGATGTAAAGGTGTCATACTCTAATTGTTAATGACAGGGAAATTTGTTTAATAAGAAAAGATAATATCAAATTGTAACAGGACAGACAAAAGTAGAAATATAATGATTTGAATTGAGATGATAATGCCAAACAAAATTGAGAAATTAAAAGAGGGGAAAAACTATGTAAAAAATATGAAATGGTAATAAGATATGGAATAGAATAAAAATGGCATTGAAATTGAGTTTTGTGTCTGTATGAAGAAGTGATAAAAAAGATGTTTTATTTGTATTTTGTTTTTTGTGAAAACCCAAATAAAATTTTCAACAAAAAAAAAAAGTTCCCAAGGAATACCTCAGTAGAAATCCCCAAATATAGAGTTGGAATGGCTTGTTTAGGTTGCTTAATTCACCTCAGCCAGAGGATCTCAAACACATCACACAGGTTGGCTATATAACGTTATTGCTTATTAGGATGAAGCCACATGAAACAAATTATTTGAGGGTATATGTTCTCTCTTCTATGTGCTCCTTTTTTTCTTTGCCATGTGCTTCATGGCATTGTTTACATAACTGGCTTATCTACCCAGGAAACATTGGCTTACCTTTCACTCACTCCTCTCTCTGTTCTCCATCTCCTTTATCTATGTTAGGGATGGGGTGGTGGGGTCAAACTCACATCATCACAGTGGCATCAAGTGACATATCAGGATTTTTTTCCATTTGCTAAACTGGGCATGAGTGTGGCCAGCATGTGACACATCCGGCCGGTGGGCTGGGAGTTTGACAGCACTGATCTTTGTGGTGGAATAGCAAGGAACATCATATCTCAGAGCAGCAGAAAGAAAAATGTTTCTGCCCTTTTGGCCATTTTTTATGAGATCTCACCATTTTATAATTCAGCACCTTTCTTCCCCTTTACTCTGACCATTTGAAAGATTGCCTCTCCCTTATATCCATTTTTTTCTTCAACTAGAATTGGTGAGACTCCATTCATTTTCAGGGCTCATTCTCTTTCTTTTGGTGGTGTCATGCCCTTGTTGGAATCTGATTCTGAGGGGGAGATCGAGCAGCTGACAGGGAGTGGGAGTGTGGTTTTGGTGGCTGTGGAAGAAACTGGGGAAGGCACAGTCCAGCTGGCATTCAGAGGAAGACCCAGGGCCATCCTCTCTTCATTCTAGGGTACACAGGGAGGAACGGAGAAGGGAACAATGTGAGTTATCTGGTTTATGGGGGAGGAAAGGGCCCTGATCCCCTTCATTAGCTGCAGGTGGGAAAACTGTTTAAAAAGGCAAACTACTCACAGCAAAGTTGCTGGAAGCAAAGCATGCTTTATCTCTGTTTGTCGAGGCATATCTAGGTTCTGGCGTCATCCCAACTGTGGGTGTTTTGTTATCTTTTGGAAGTCTGCAGTTCCTTATCCTGCCCTGTCTCATTAATTGCTGCAGCATGGTTTTGTTGATTTTTATTTATAATTTATATGTACTTTGGGTTCAGACTGAATTTCTTCCCTTTAAAGTCTTGTTGAAAGAAATATCCTTCTGCGTTCAGTTCCAAGTGGGGAAAAAGACACTGGAAACATGGAGGCTGCTTGGAAGGTTTAATGGTAGACAGGACTACATGGCCTGGAGCTCCAGAGAAGGATGATCACATGCTTCAGGGTGAGAAGAGATCAAGAAAAGAGGACTGAGGTGCTGAGAGTGTCTGGGTTTTATAGCCTCTGTTGGGATTTGAATTGGAGCTTGTATTCTAATTGGTTGTCAGACTTCCAGGGGCAACTCTGTAGGCTGTCCTGAGTTCCAGGCTTGGTGTAACCTTGCTGGGTGATTTATGCTCTTAAAAGGGCTTTAGGCAATTGCTATAGCTTTACCTGGAGTTCCTTGTTATGTAAAGTATTCTGGCCCAGGCCTTAATTGCCCACCCTTTAACAAAGGTGGGGGTGAGATTCTGCTTCTGAGTTTCTACTCTTTTTAGAGGAAATATTCTGCCTTTTTAATATTTCCTGGGCTATTTCAATTTTCTCGGAGGGGGTGAGTGCTAACTTCCCACAGACTGTTCTTGGAAGAGTTTTTTCTTCAGCCGAAGATACCTGGACATTGGAGACCAAGTTGGAGGTATTAAAGGGACTTTACCTACTTTTGTGATTTTGTTACTTTTGTGCCACACCCCGGGTCATCACTGGTGGTCAACTTCTGTGTCCTTCTCTTCAACCATAGAAAACTCTGCCTTCTCTCCTCTATTAATTCTCCTTTTCAAAGTTCAAGTCACTTTTTAAAATAGCCAAATGGAAACCTTTTTTTTATTTAAGAAACAAAAATAAAATGGACAGGCTTGGAAATATTGGGACTTAGGAAGAAGAGTGCAGCCAGGACATCGGTCTGATAAATGAAATCTAAAGTAAAATGGGGAGGGGTGACTAAAGCATGCTAGAAGGGACTCCCCTTGGCTTAGTTTTAGGGTGAATAAAAGTGTGGGACAGGAAGGGTTCCTTCAGTCTTGCAGGATTCTGTGAATGTAACCTTACAATGAAAATAGAAAAAGCAATCCTGGCTTTGCTTCTTATCTGGACTCAATCATACCCCATCTTTTGACCAGCATATTTTAAGAAGAATCCACAAAATAGGTTTGGGAAATTGCACCAAGAATAATCCAGGGGCTAGAAATTAAATCTTATGAAAATAGATTAAAGGAACAAGTTTTGTCTAGCTTTGACAAAAGACTATGGAGGGAGTGATAGAAATCTTCAGATATGTGAAAAGAGTTCCTGGAAGAAGTCAAAATTTATTCTTCACAGTTCCAGAATGCAAACCTGAAATAATGGATTCAAGTTGTAGAAATGCAGATAAGAGGAGCTTTCTATCCATAAAAGCAGTTTATTAGTGGCACCCATTATCCAAACAGTTGCCTCTAGTAAATATCCATTCTTCAGAATGGGTCCATTCTTGAAGCAGTATGGAGATATTTGTGTGGATACCATCATTCTACCAAAATATGATGCTCAAAGAAGCAAATAGTTTCCATTCATTTAACCACCGTTCAAAATTATAACAGCACTGAAAAAAGTGACTTATAATCAGCCCTTACCCAGGGTCACATGATCAGAATGCACCCTCATGTATTAAGAACAGTTATAGCATCCTAGGGTCATGTGATTACCATTTATGACTTCCGATAAGCAAAGTCAATGGGGAAAACTAGATTTGCCTGATAACCACATATTTCACTTAACAACCATGACATAAAAGATCATAAAATCAGGCACACCTCATTTAACAACCACTTTGCTTAGCAACATAAATTCTGGTCCCAATTGTGGCTGTATTGAGCACTGCCTCTAAAAGCTATATGGTTAAATCATCATTGAAAACAGTGATAAAAGAAAACCAACTTGCATTTATGTTAAAGCCTAATTTTATACTCTGATACAACAGTGTGTGTGTGTGTGTGTGTGTGTGTGTGTGTATAGTAACAGAGAAATGGCCTAGCAAAAAATTAATTAATGCTGACTAGTTTCTAGATGTCTAGGCCATGTGACAATGTTTATATCTATTCTGTACATAAGCTATATAATATTCTGCTATATTGGTCAGCTGCCAATATAGTTGATTGGGCTATTACATATGTCACAAATACTGAGGCCAGCTGAACAGTTAGCAACACTCTCCTCTTTCAGGGAAAACCTCACCAGCAAGTAGGATTCCTAAGAAGATAGCCAGATGTGAAAGGGAACAAAACTTTGACATGCCATGCCAACACTTTGAATAAAGCTTTGAGAGGGCAAATTTTGGAAGCTCTAGGTCTCTAGGTCTAGGTCTCCAACCTAAGTTGGCAACTTTAAGACTTGTGGACTTCAACTTCCAGAATTCTGGGAGTTGAAATCCACAAGTCTTAAAGTTGCCAAGGTTGGAGACCCTCTCTCAAGGTTGTCTTTCCATCTTAGTGGTGATAGCATGAAGGACTATATTTACAAATGTGACAGAAAGATTTCCAGACTGCTGTCTAAAAAGACTATATACATTTCTCAAAGTACTTTATAGCACATAGTACTACAATAGTTGCTTGGCAACCATTTGGCTCTGTTTATCAAGCATTATTGCTTAGCCTTTGTTTCTGAATTTTTCACAGAACAGTCATTGCTGGAGATTGTCTGATTGGGACATTTTGCACTATTGGCCACACTCTATTCAAGGTTTTAAAACAATTTTCCAAGATACAAATAAATGAATTTGCGATAGCCAGTAATTGACCTCTATACTATTCATTCACTCATCCTTTCATCCATCCATCCATCCATCCATTCATAAATAAATACATGAATAAATAAAAATAGGATCAGGCAGATATTTATGTTTGTTGTCACACACCTTTATGTCTATATTCACTAAGGAAACTGACAAGAAATGAATTGATATTATTTAATATTGCCAGCAATTTCTCAATTTCTTCAACAGGTCAATTTCTCCAATGTGTGAATCTTGTTGCATGACTGCTGTTAAAAAATGTTGAGATGTAAACATAGCGAAAACCTTTAAAATATTCTGATTATATACTTATTATTTATTTATACATTGACTTATTACCAAATATGTATCTCGCTACAAGCAACACAGATTCCCAGTAGTTATATCCAAAGCAGATTCCAAACTTAAAACATGTTGGATATCCAACTCATAAAAAAGGATAAGGATATCCAACTCATAAAAAAGAATAAAATAATTATCCAGAACATGAATACACCTATACATATAAATATATAAAATGTTGGAGTGGAGGGGTAGGGATAGAAGCCTGAGATAAAAAATAAGATAAATACATATTTGAAGATGTTTTTCTTCTTATCCAAGAAGTTTCTTCAAAGCTGAAGAAGCTTCTTGGATAAGAAGTGAAAAGTCTTCAAATGAAAACCAGAAGGTCCAGTTGCCTCTTGAAAAAGCACCTTTGGAACAGTCATGACCTGGATGACCTAGAATCTCCATAGGAATAAAATATAGTTTATCAATTTATCTAAAATGGCAAATTACTGCATAACTTGACACGCATAAGTATAGCTGTTCTTCTACTTCAGAATGGAAGAAATAATGAAGCCCCTGAAGAGGTACGTGTTTTTAAAAGAACAGCGAAGCTTCAATCACAGCTAAATAGAGTTATGCAGAAGCCACAAACAGTTAAGGCTTGCAGAGACTAATAATGTATAAATGGGAAATAAAAAGACTGAGAGGTGACTAGCTAAATTAACCCAATAAAATTAGGACAATGCATCAATGAGCAATCAATTATACATTACAGGTAGTCCTTGACTTACAACAGTTCATTAAATGAGTGTTTGAAGTTACAATATGACAAAAAGTGACTTATGACCATTTATCACCCACCCACGACCATTGCAACATCTCCATGGTCACATGGTCAAAATTCAGATGCTTCACAATTGACTCATATTTATGTTAGGTATCATGTCCTGGGGTTAGGTGATCACTTTTTGACATCTTCTGACAAGCAAAGTCATGTAAAAGTCAGATTCACTTAACAAACATGCAGTAATTCACTTAACAACTGAAAATAATTCATTCAACAACTGAAATTTAACACATGTTTTACTTAGCAACATAAATTTTAGGCTCAATTGCAGTCATAAGTCAATGTCATGCCTTTGGTAGAGTCAGACTCTGAGGGAGAGGAGGAACAGACGACAGGGAGTGGAGGTGTGGCTCCGGAGGTTGTGGAGGAGGCTGGGGAAGGGCAGAGGCCGGCTGGGCAGTCAGAGGAAGAACCAGGCCCATCCCCTCTTCATCCTAGGACATGCAGGGAGGAACGGAGAAGGCAACAACTTGGTTTGTGAGAGAGGAAGCGGCAATGATCCTCATTGGTTACAGCTGGGGAGATGAGTATATAACAGAGACAGTTGTAACGCAGGTTGACAGAAGCAAATGTGTTTTATTTTGGTCTGAAGTTATCTTGGTTGGCGTCCTTCCAACAGACTGGGCTTTGTTATCTCCTTGAATTTGGTAAATACTTCTCCTGTTCTGTTGTGGACATTTCATCATTGTAGTTTGTTTGGTTTTTTATTTCACTTCTATCTGCTCATTAAATTTGACTATATTGCTTTTATCTGAAGACTATTTTTGAGTATGTTTTATCTCCAACTGAGTTTTATTGAACAGTGGGGCCAAGTTGGAGGCAATAAAGGACATTTATTTATGTTTTAGATTTTGTTTGTCATCACAGTCAAGGAGTAACTATGTCACAAGTACACTGTATCTGTGTCTAAGCAACGTGGATGAAGCTGTTGAAATTCAGAATTAGTTGGCTTTTAAATAAAATAAATTGATGGTTCTGATATATATGTTTCTAATTCAATTTGATACACATTTTAAATTAATTTATATGTTTGATACAGAGACATTTGGCATGTTAAACACTGATATGCAGCTCTCTCTGTCTAGTGCTCCTGTGTTGACTTCTAAAACCATTTAATTTCAAATAGAATAAAAAAATCCTGCCTGCAATACGCACATATATAGAATGTTATTATTTTAATTCATTGCATCAGTTTTGACAGCAGAAAAAGAATATTAATTGTTCCCACAATTCCAGACAGTTAGAAAAGTTGCTTTCCTAGCACTGAAAAAAACTGCAAATCTGCATACTTGCCAATCGTCTATCACAAGTTCATACGTTAATAACCATAGGTAGATTTTCATCTGTATGATGTGTAGATGAACAAGCATATTGCATTACGTATTCTATGTTCTTATGTTGCATCTTAATGAGGTACTCGTGCAAAGGAAAGTAATTGAAATCCTCACTTTTACTGGAAATTGGTATATTATATTCATTAGCAAGTAACCCAGTTATGGAACATAAGTTCTGTTAGATCATTAGTTGTCTCAAACTCTTTTCCTCTCCCTCCCTCCTTGTAACAAGAGTAATTTTTTTTTATTTTGATTGATTGAACTTATTTGCCGCTCATTCTGCAGTTTAGGCAACTCTGACCGGCTTTGTTTGTTGGTTGGTTGGTTTTTATTGGGCTCATGGGCTTCTCTGATCATGAACAAGCTGTAGTGTTATACAGCCCAGCTCTCATAAATCAGATTTTTTTTAAAAAAGGCACAATGCTATCGTATTATTGTAAATGTAATACAAGAAGATTGATTAATCACTTAAGCCAACCTCAAAAATTGATAATTCCACTGCCAGAGCAAGTAAGATTATCTTTCATTCCCTTCCCTACCCCATCCCCCAAACTTTCTGGAATAGCTAATGGATTTCTTAAAAACCAACATCTGGTTTAAAAAAACCTGAAATAAATATCTGCAATCCCTTTTTAATGTTTTACAATTCTGGTTTGAGGTAAATCAATTCTGAAAAAGTATTTAAAGCAAATCACCACAGGAGGGCAGCATGACCTTTTTGTTTTAATACTGTACTGTTAAGCCAAGATTCCTAGTTTTGTTCCTCTGTTTCAGAATCACTTGCCTTCTCTCTAATGTAAATAAAATGGATTTTGTTATAAGTCACGTACTTTGGATTGGATCAAGAAATAATATTCCTAAGGAACTTTTGCTCAAATATTTCCTGCTTTGTTATTTCCTGTTTTTAAGTCTATAATCTTCTAAATCAGAGGAGTTGTTATATTAATGGATTTTTATATTTATTTAAAAAAATATTTGGTTTTATCATATTCTATACAAGCCCATAGACTTTGATTCAAGAAACAAATTATCTCATTTGATGGAGGGCAATACATAAAAATAGATTCCATGTTTTACATGAAATGATCCTCATCAGTTCCAGGTATATTGGAAAAAATCCTGCATAAAGCCTTGGGAAGGCATTGCCATCATTGATAACGATACTTAAGTAGATGATCCAATAATGAATCAAAGCCTCTTCCTGAATGTCACAGTAATTATTACACATGTAACTAAGGGAATAAAGAAACTGCACTTTATATGAAACAAAAATGCTTCTTTTTACAAAAGAGGAGATCAAATTCCATGGAGTCTCCCTCTAAATTTAATTTTAGCATGCAATTGTATGCCATCATAAAATATACAAAATATTTTTAAAAAACCTATCAGAATATAAAGAATAATTTCAGCAATAGCAAACAAAGTGCTGATTTGACAGGGAGATTTTCCCGTCCTTGGATTAAACCCCTTGAAATCCATCAAAGACAAAAGATATTCCAATCTCAAAATGAACCACTCCAAAGTGAAATAATTCAGACAAATCAAAGCCCTGCCAGATTGCAGACTAACAGATCAGAAATGCAAAAAGGAAAGTAGATACTGCTTTTTTCAATTTATATTTGTATCATTTTCCTCACAGAACACAATTGTTGAGAATAAAATGGGACCAGATTGATGGCTGATCTCAGTGATTTACTATTGTGAGGATTTGAAGTTTCTAAGGATTTAAGGAAAATTATTCATCAAAGCAGTTGTGTTTATAGGGCATCTTAGTATGTATTTAAGAAAGGTTGAGTATATTTTTTAATGATGGAGATGTTACAAATTTTAGGGAACTTCAAGATGTATATTTAAAGCTTGCTCTATCGTCTTCCTGCTTCCAGCATAGTCCTCCCCCATTAAGGTAAAGATTCCTCTCGTGCACATACATGTTATGCATTTCCAGCTCTAGGGGGCAGTGCTAATCTTCATTACAAAGCCAAAGAGCCAGCGCTGTCCAAAGATGTCTCCATGGTTATGTGGCCGGCATGACTAAATGCTGAAGGTGCACAGAATGCTGTTACCTTCCCACCAAAGTGGTCCCTATTTTTCTCCTTGCATTTTTACATGCTTTCAAACTGTTAGATTGGCAGAAGCTGGGACAAATAGTCTGTTATGTGGTGCTAGGGATTCGAACTGCCGACTTTTCTGATCAACAAGCTCAGCATCTTATCCACTGAGCCACCAAATCCCTTAAATCCCCCCCCCCCATTAAATAGGTCTAATAAGGTTTCTTTTTTNCTTATCCACTGAGCCACCAAATCCCTTAAATCCCCCCCCCCCATTAAATAGGTCTAATAAGGTTTCTTTTTTTTAAAGAAGGTAGTTGATTCTTCCCTTTCTATTCTGGAAAGAATTGCCTACAGTAATGAATCCTAGTAAATATTTAAGATTAACACATTTTAGATTCAGTAGTGCTCAAGGAATTAAAGCTCAGAGGAAAAAAGAAATGCACTGTCACCCATTACAAAGACAGAACTGTGGTTCTGCTTTTCTCTGAAATTGAGATGAAGGACACATACACAGTCATAGCCTGTGAACCGTAGTTCTCTTTAATCTCTAAAGACAGCATTACATCCCAGTCTCAGAGTAATCTTTAAAATATTTATTTATTTATTTTTTATTAAAAAATCTTTAAAAGATTGTTTTTTCCTTGTTGGGTTATTAACATAGCATCTCATGAAATATGGAGTTAACTCATAAGTCAATTTGGCATGAAGGGACTCAAGAACCTGGCCATCCATATTAATATGCCTTTCACAAATGTAAGATGAGAAAGCAATATTAGAGATTCCCTTTCACTTTGCAAATGATTAATAAGTGGTAGTATCTCTTAGTTTTATCTTGTTTTGATGTTTGAATGTTGATACACACACTGACATTAAATGTTAGATATTACTATAATAAGATCAAATATTATATTAGACTAATATGTTAGAAGAACATTTATGTTTCATCTAGTGCTATTATTACCTTATGATAATGCCATAAATCACAATAAATATCATGAAAATAATAATTTATTATCTAAAAATGCCATTTCAAACAGTTTAAAGGCTTCTTCTATGCAAGGAAAAAGTAAGTTTAGGGCATAAAATCAGATGTTTACAACTAGTGCTAAAAATTCAGTGGCTATTAGGAAGAGGAAAAATTTTGTTTTCTGAATTTCTTTGTTGCTACTTCATGACTATCATGGAGTTTTATTTTTTAGCTAAAAGTTGTTTTCTTGGACATATAGTTGCCTGAGGAGCAATATGGTCATTTCAAATAGTTTTTAAAATTTATATATCTTGAATGTGTGTGTGTGTATTTGTGTGTGTATTAAATTTATTTGCCATCCATCTTCTATATATACACACACTTCTAGATTTCTTAAAGATAAATTCACACATACACATGCACATAAGCACACATATTGTTCCCTAAAGATTCAATATAGATTAACGATGATAAAAACTAAAGTTTGCTGTTGTTAAAAATGAAGTCCAACTTGGCCAGAAACAATATTCAGCAAACAAGACAAGCTCTGAATATGAGACCTTTTTAAAATTGTTGTTTAATTCCACTTTCACTCAAGTAACAAGAACTCATTTCTAGAAATCAAGTTCACTCCTGAATGTTGAGAGAGAGAGGGATAGAGGGAAGGATGGAGGAAGGGAAGGGAAGGGGGAAAGGAAAGGAAGGGGGAGAGGGAAATAGAGGAAGGATAGGAAGTTCAAATAGAACTTTGTAAATAGTAGCACTTGAAGAATAACATAAATTAAGTGGTGCACAAGGATGTGTGTGTGTGAGGGGAGGGGAATATTATTTTAAAGTCTCTATGTGCCATTGGTGTGAAATCCTCTTCAAAACTCCCGTGTTTCTAAAAGCTTCCATGCTGTAGCTCACAAAAAGATTCCATTTGTGTTAAGTTGATTGATTTTTAGCTTAGCAGTATAGCTTTCCTTCAGTCCCGGAGGCAATCTTACTTGGTTCCTGCTGTCAAATTCTGTTTCCCTCCTCCCCTCCTCATCTTCTACGCAGTGTAGAGAATTTGCCTAAAGCATCCTTGGTCTCTTGAACATTTCTTTCTGGGAAAAGCACTGAGCCATTGACATTCCTATGCAGCCCTGGCAGGCACGTCTTATTTTGCAAATGCACTGTCCCTACGCACTCCATCTGTTGCTGTCAGGGCAGCAGCATTCTTTCCTCCAGAAACAATACCCTTCTAAATCTCTTAAACCAGAATACATACCATACTCCATTCTGCAGCTAGATTTTAAAATTTATTAAAAGTTTTAAAGTTTGACTCATAATTTGTTCAGAAGCAAGTCGTATAATAAGAAGATACCAAACTCATCAGCTGGTTTACAATATCTTCAGGAAACAATTTTCTTTCTTCTAAATCTTTTCAGGTTTTAAAAGCATCACATGCCTTTCTTTGAATTCATTTGTTAATCTTGCTAATTGCTTCTTGGTATTTTTAGCCTAGAAATACGGAATCGGGAAAGAGTTCAATTGCCGTGCCTTGTATGAACTTCCAACATCTAAGCAAGTGGAAACCCTATTCCATGAATTTGCTAAAGTTAAATAATGAAACTATTTGAAAATAGAACCAAAGAGTCGTATGAAGTATATTCCCTCACCATATATTTCATTACACCCTGTCCAGAGTTGCTCTAAGATGGTCTCTAAATTTGATAAATAAAATAAAATGAATAAATATATACAATATATAGTAAATTTGAGTTTAAGTCTGTGTTCTCATTCATTGGACAAATACCTTCTGTACATTCGTCTTCCCTAGTTCGGTATTGTAGACAATGATTGACAAAATTTAAGACCCCCCCCCCTTTAAATTGACTTAAAGATGTTAATAATTGATCCTACAATCTTCTGCTTGCAATGTCGGTACTATACATATGAGGAATATGGATTAGAAAATGGAATATATGGAACAGAGATTGTTGGAATGATTTAATGGGAAATATTCAAAATATTCCAATATATATCACTGAAACTATTTACTAATTTCTAATCTAATTACCACATGAGGGCAGCAGATATATATGGAACTAATAATTTAATCTTAAATATGAAGGAATGGGTAGCAGTTGCTCAACTGGGAAAAAATAATGATAGCCTCTCAGCAGCTACATCCAGTAGACACATTTCAGTTCTCAAAAAGCTCCTAGCTCTATTGATGCTTGAATAATATCCAGTTATTTCAAATCTATGAAACCAAGGGACATTCAATAATATTCATAATATATCCTGAGAAATTATATACACACTTATCCAATCCATTTCTAGCAATGTGTAGCTAGTCCTTCCAGCAGTGGCAGAGTGGAAGAACCCAAGATTGACATCTCTTTCTTAAACTCATATAGAATAGTTTTTAGTTAGCCCAAATCTATTGCTTCATGACTAACATCAAACCTGGTGGAATGAAATCTGGGAAAATTGTGGCTGCTTCAGCACTGCCTTGTTTTGAATGTTCCATGATAGTTTCCCAGCCACTCACATAATATCTTGCTCTCTCCTCCATTCAGTAGCAGCCACTTAACTACTTGTAGGGAAGGGTAGGAACAGAAGGGGAACGGGAAAGGAGAGGGAAAGGAAAGGAGAGGAGAGGAAAGGAGAGGAAAAAGAAAGGAAAGGAGAAGAGATTTCTGTTGCTCACTTCCAGATTCCTTGAAAGAAATTTAATGGGGAAGCTGAGAAGTGGGAAGTTGCTGCTGGTTCCACTGATATTTTGTCCATTCATTGTATTCTGTTTCTCTGTGTATCTAAAGAAATATTTCTGAAACAATGACATGTGAACTTCATTTACAAGTTTCAAACACCTTTTACACAAGTCAGCAGGGAAGCCTCAGAAACTTGTAGGTTCAATGGGGATTACATGGCCATAGCTAAAGGTGGGAGCTCATCATACCACAATGATGAGTTTGGACTTGCAATTATTTGCTGGAAACTTGTCAGGAAAAAGTCAATGGGAAAACTTGTAGGGAAGCTGCAAGTTACTCAGATAAATGTTCCCAACCTGAACACTCTCCATCAACCTGTTTACATTTGTACCACGTTGTTCAGCCTTGACCCAACAGGTCATAGATTCTTATTTAATTCCATAAATATATTTTGATGATTTATTCAAAAATTCATTTCAAAACATGAAAATAATTCACATTATTGCATAGAAGATTAAAAAGCCAAATGAATTGTGTAGGGAAATTTGTTTTATTTTATTTTTTAACTTTGTTAATTGCTTATAAGATAATAGGTATAAGTAAAAACATAGTTATGAATACATGGATACATATTATATATATATAATGACAGAGTGTTGCCAGCCAATCAAAGCCACAAAACAGATAGAAGAAACCAGAAACACCAATCAAACAAACTCCAAGTCCAAATAAACACAGACCAAGACTCCCAACCAATCAGGATGTAGAAAAAACACCCTGCCACAATAATAGGCTAGCTCAAATTTAAAAACCAATGGCTGTGAGACCCTGACCCACATACAAACTCAATACAGAAGCCTGATGATGGCAGATGAGATTCTGCTGAAACGTTGCTAACACTTTTAAAAGCACTACAGTCTGCTGGAATCATCTCTTCTATTCCAGTAGACTGAATCTCTTCCAGCAGACTGTCAATCATTTTGGAAGCCTGCACTCTCAAATAGAAAGATCTCCACACCACAAACCAGGCAAACACCTAAGCACAAACAGACTCCTCTGATGCCTCCAACTCAAACACACCCCCCACCAGGCACCCAGGTGAAACCCTTGGCTGATGAATAGCAGCCGTCCTTTTCACACGAAGCCAAGCTTGCATTGAAAGCCTCCAACACAGGAACAGAGTGTTGCCAGCCAATCAAAGCCACAAAACAGACAGAAACCAGAAACACCAATCAATCAAACTCCAAGTCCAGTTGAACATAGACCAAAACTCCCAGCCAATCAGAATAGGCCAGCCTCGAATTTGAAACCAAAAGCTGTGAGACCCACATCCATACAGAAGCTGATGATGGCAGATGAGATTCTGCTGAAACGTTGGCTACAAACTTTGAAAGCACTACAATGACGTGGGATAATACCCGAAGGAAGCTGAACAGCACATATGTATATATATATATATAATATATATGTACATATATGTTTTTTTTATTTTTTTTTATTTTTTATTTTTAAGCTCTCACGGGTACTTACATTTTGTGCTGTTTAGCTTCCTTCGGGTATTATCCCACATCAATTGTAGTTTCTGTTAAAGTTGTAGCTCATTGTAGTTCTGTTAAAGTTGTAGCAACGTTTCAGCAGAATCTCATCTGCCATCATCAGGCTTCTGTATGGAAGTGTGTCTCACAGTTCCTCTGTTTCAACTTTGAGGCTGGTCTATTCTTGATTGGCTATTAACTGGGTCTGTGTTCATTGGACTTGGAGTTTGATTGATTGGTGTTTCTGGTTTCTTCTGTCTGTTTTGTGGCTTTGATTGGCTGGCAGCACTCTGTTCTTGTGTTGGAGGCTTCAAATGCTGCTTGGCTTCGTGTGAAAGGAGGCTGCTATTCATCAGCAAGCTGGGTTTCACCTGGGTGCCTGGTGGGGGGTGTTTGAGTTGGAGGCATCAGAGGGAGTCTGTCTGTGCTCAGGTGTTTGCACTCTCAAATAGAAAGATTCCACACCACAAAACAGACAACACACTGAGCACAGTAATGTGCTTCTCAGAGTAATGTGAGCTTGCAGCTGATTCTTCTTTTAACTTGCTAGTGGGGTGTGGACTTGATTGGTTGGGGTTTGGCTGTGTTCTGATTGTTAGGGGGCTTGGCTGTGTTCTGATTGGCTGGGGGTGTGTTCTGTTCAGGTGGGGGGCTTGGTTGTGCTCAGGTTAGTCTTCGTTGCTGGGGGATTTGAGCTGATGAGCTGTGATCCTGTTGTTTTGGCTTCGTGTTCATTGGTCGTGCCACATCTTCATGGTAGGTGTCAGTTCGCTTTCTTGTATGGGTCAGAGGGGTTTGAAGGCGGGTACTGGTGTAGCTGCGGTACGGCTTCTGGTCCATGGTTTGTGTCTCATCTTCTGTGTGGAGTGTGAGTCTTTTTTCGACATGAAAGTGTGGTGGTAGCATCTTGTCTGGCCCTCATGGGTGTGGGTCTGGTGTCATTCTTCATGTTAGGTACTCGTTTATTCATGACGGCAGGTTTCCAAATGGTTGGTAGGCGGGAGGTATCATCTCGTTTATTCATGTTGTGTGGGCGTTATTCTATCTCTATCTCTATGGCTTCTCGATTATCTGTTGTTGAAGTGTTCAGTTTTTGGCGATAGTTCTGGTATTTTAAAGTATTTTATTCTGGCAAAGTAAATACTTTAAAAATACTAGAACTTTTTAGTTTTTTAATTTTAGTTGTTTAATCCTGGGGTACTTTTGTTTAGTTTGTATGCGCCAGTTGTCCTGGTTCAGGTATTAATCCACCTCTTTCTTCCCTCCTGCACAAATCTTAATCCAGCTGAATTCCTCCTCTTCGGGGTGGCCATTTTAAACTACTGCTGCAGTCATCTTCGGGGGGGGGGGGGGGGAAGAAGAACCAAGCCTGGGGGGGGGGAAGATGCAGCTCCCCTCAACCTGGTTTGCTGCTTCCCCTTACTCTACCACCCCTCCAAGGCAGCTTCAGCCCCTAATCGTAATGATCCGGCTCTCCAACAAACAGCACAACCATAGCCACAGAGAGATGCGATTTACATCGAGGAGCGAGGAGGCTTCGCCTTCTTTCTCCCAGGCCTTGCAAGTTCTTTTGTGTGATCCTGGTCCTGTGTGTCACTCCTGGGTCATTTGTGTTTTGATCTCTTTTTCCGTTAGCCTCCTGTGTTGTAACGGCTTGGTAATGGATTGTGTGATGACCTTGTGAGTTTTACTGCTGTGGTATCCTCGATCTTGTGCTGTGATTTCCTGGGCTGTTTGCTGTGCTGCAACTTCTTTGAGTTTTGTGGTGTAATTTCCTGAGTTTTCTGATGTGATATCCTGAGCGGGTGGCTGTGATGTAGCATTCTGGGTTTTGGTCTGGCTTCGAGTTTGGGGTTTGGGTCTGTGTTCTTGGCGTGTGTCAGCTTGTTTGGTTTTGGGGTCGGGGGTTGTCAGCTGGCAAAGCAGCCATGGTCTGGTTTCTGGATAGTGGTCATCCTTCATTTATAGGATAGGTTTGGGCCTGGGTCTGATGAGGGGGATTGGTTGTGGTGTCCCATGTTGTTTTGGGTCTGGTGTTAGTTTTCGTGGCTGGGACTCTTTGTTGGTGAGGACTAGTTTCCAGATGTCTGGTAGGCAGGAGATATCGTCCCGTTTATTCATGTTATGGGGGCGTTTCTCTATTTCAATGGCTTGCCTGATTATTCTCTTGCTGGAGTGTTCAGTGTTGGATATTAATTTGGTTCCGTCAAAATTAATTTCATGCCCTGTGGCTTTAAGGTGCTGGAAGGGAGAGGAAGTATTTTCTTTTTTACTGACTGCATTTTTGTGTTCTGTGATGCGTGCATTTATTCTCCTGTTGGTTTGTCCAATGTATATGGCTTGGCAATTGTAATATTACCAGAGAAAAAGTTACATAAGATTAGGTTAACAAATCTTAATGCCTTTTCGGCTATGTAGTTACAGTGGGCTCTAGCATTTAGGTCATTTGAGATGAGTACTCCAAGATCCTTGACAGAGTTTGGTTCATCAACAAGGTCTTGATTATTCAGCCTGTATTTTATTTTCTGATATTTTTTTTGGTCAATATGTTGGACAGAGCATATTTGTTGAGATTTGAAATTGCCATTTGTTTGACCATTCTGATACATAGTCAAGGTCTTTTGGAATGGTAGCGGTATTGTCTGTGGTGTTGAATAGCTTTATATCATCAGCGAAGAGAACACAGTTGCTCAGAGGTCATTTATGTAGAGTATGAAAAGAGTTGGTCCTAGAACACTGCCTTGGGGAACACCACTGTTGACAGGTACAGAATTTTATAGGACTCTCCCAATTTTGACCATCTGTTGTCCGTTTGACAGGAATGCTTCCATCCAGTTATGCAGTTGTCCAGAGATACCGTAAGATTTTAGCTTTAGTAGTTTCTCGTGTACCACTGAATCAAAGGCTTTACAGAAGTCTATGTAGATTGTGTCTATTGCTTTGTCCTGATCAAGTTGTGTAATCCATATGTTTTTGCAGTGTAAGAGTTGCAGATTACATGACAGTAATTAATGCATATGAGAGTTTTATATTAAATTCCTTAAACCCTCATACACTATTGTACCTTATGGAAACAACTTTCTGGATTACTTGCCAATATGCAAATTGATTAGGCCTGTCTAATGTGTGAATGCAATATAAATTTCTGTTTTCTCATTGTGTGTGTTTTTTTAAACCACCTGAAGTCCTAGCTTGATTCAGACTCAATCACTTGAATATTTATTATTTTTATCCTGGTGGTGACTCTTCTGCATGTAATTAACTAAATTAAAGGTTTAATGCTTCTCTGCAGTCAACTAAGTTCTTATTCATCAATCTGATGGTACTGAGTTCAATAAGCTAATTATGCAATAGAAGGGGAAAAAAGCCATTAACATTAAAAGTAAACCAAGCCAAGCATAGAAAGAAATCTAATTATATCATTCGTATTTAGAATTTATTTTACTATAGTTCTATAGGAAGAATGGTCAATTTCTGAGAGGATGTTGCAGGAGGCTGTCACCTGTTCAATAATTAGCAATATGAAAATGAAAAGGAAATGGTTACAGAGAACTTCCTGTCTCTGAATATTGAATGTTTGATGAAATTTGGGGTCATTAGGCCCCACCATATGGCAATTTGGAGATAGTTCGGTAGTTTATTAGAAGAAAATGTTTTGATAGAAAGCTGTCTGGGATACTTCTGGTTGTGTGCTGAAAGTTATACTCCTGGAAAACAAATTGATTGATACAATCCAGAAGCAGAGCAGAATGTCCCAGAATTCCCATGAATGTTTTGGCTCCGGAAGTTAAAGATTTTGTATAAATCAAATGATTATTATAGATTCTTCATTGTATTTATTTCTTAGCCTTCTTAAAAAGAGCTGAGCTCAGCTTTCAAATTTTAAGCTTTATCCCTTTATTCTCAGAACACACCAAGTTAAGCTAAGTTTTTAGAAACCAATACACAATAATTAGTGCACCTCATTGTTGGAAAGGTGTAGCAAGAAGGAACAGAATAGCAGTGTAGAGAACTCTTTATTTCAAATGGGTTAAAAAGCAACAATTGCGGCCAGCGCTGGTTTTTTATAGTCGGTGCTGTCCAATACTTCAGCCACTGATGGCTTTCCGATATTCCCACCAGTGGCTGAAACCAATAAGTGGAGTCTGACATCAGACTCCACTCTGCATCTGACATGGATAACATGATATATGTAGATATAACATCATGCATATTTAATACCCATAACAAAATTTCTGTGTTTATGCAAGTTGGCTTAAAATTGAATTTCAATGACATTTAGTTCAATATGGCAGACACTCTGATTAGACAAGTCTTGTTCCCATGTTGAAAACTTACAGAAAATGAAGGTAGCTATGAAAATGCACAAGTCAGAGATCCTTGCACTGCACAATATCAAAAAACTATGCCTGAAGAAGGTTTAAGGCTTCACTTTACCTTTCATAATCATTGATCAGCTTCAGAGATTGAAAAAAGTTTGTCTTCTTTCATTGAAAAGGCCACTGAAATATTGAATTATTTTATACATATTTTGGAAGAATAAATCATACAGAAAGAATAGAAAAGAATTAAAATGACTGAAGAGAAGAAAGATAAATGCATATCTAAATTTGTTGAACAAAAATGAAACAAATAATAATTGTTGAGATGATTATTCATTTAAATCTTATTTGAAGATTGTCTTTGTACATTGTTTCACAGACAAAAATCATATTGACTGAACAGTAGAGCAGAGCCTAATAAGAAAACATTTTAAAATGTTTAGGTATTTTCCCTGAGGAAATTTGTTCTTTGTCTTCACAATGACCTTTCTAGACTCTTTGGTTATCTTTAAACATTGCAAAATACCATGAAGTCACAAATTATATATTATAATATATACTGAATTAAATTAGGGCTGCATATGCCATAACAATTTTAGACAGCACTTAAAAATATAGATGAACATCTTCTTGATAGTCCAAATTCATAAATCAAAGAGGCAAATGATGAATTTTGATGCCAACATGTGAAAGATAAAGAATTAAAAATGCTGCCTGCATATGTACTAGGTGCAGTGTTGAGACATTAGACTAGAAAGTGTGAGAGTGGGAGTTCAAGTTCCACCTTGGAATCAAAGCCAGCTGGGTGACCTTATGCCAGTCACTTTCTCTCAGCCAAAAGAGGAAAGCAATGGCAGACCACTTTCTGAAAAACCATGCCGAGAAAACTGCAGAAACTTGTCCAGAGAATTGACACAATTGAATGGAAGGGGAGAAAAATAGAAAATAAAATAAACTCAGCAGCTTTCTTGACAGTAGTTCAGGATGGCACAAATCCCATGTAAATTCACAGCCACAGAAAATTGCTTGAGCTGAATATTCAGTTTAAGAACAGTTTATCTGCCTTGTAACAACTCACACTCCAGCTAATACCTGTCCCCAGAGAAAACTGAGAAGTGGGTCAGGAATAATCAATGCAAAGTTAAAATGTCTTAAGAAAACTGGAATAATACCGTAGGGAAAATGCTTCACCATAAAGAACAGTTATGATTCTTATGTAAAGCCCATGTCACACAGCACCAACGGATGGAAAGAGGATGTAAAACGGAGAGAAACACTTGCAATCCGTTGATTAACGCGATGCATCCGTTCTGTACTCACTGCATCCGTTTTTCACACTCTCTATCCATCCAGCATCCGTCTACTGACATTTCATCCGCTCAAAAAGTTTTGAGCTGCACAAAACTTTTTGA